>BMAO01031546.1:0-21241 GCA_019973975.1 Trichonephila clavata
TTATAATATTCAAAATTTGACTTTCGAACTGAAAAGTTTTAACACGTTGTTTAAAACCGTTTGTCTTATTGGTTTTTTTCTTATTATTATTTCATAAATTTTTAAAAACAAAGCAAAAATGATATAAAATTTTTAAAGTAAAATATAAAATATATTCAAATATTGATTCTCCAAGCTTTCGCAGCTACAAATGCTCATATCAATTCCTTTATATTTAATTTATCCAAAATTTCGCTCTCTATGGATATAACTGACAAGTCCGATAATCTCTCCTGCGCCATAGTGGATCGCATGTAGTTTTTTATAATTTTAAGTTTTGAAAAAACTTTGTTCTCCAGTAGCCACCGAAACTGGCAGGATTAAAGAAATCCGTAAAGCTATTGCAATATTTGGAAATGTATCGATAAGATTGTTTTCTTAAATATAATTTAAAACCATTAATATATGACATATCCTCTTTGGTAAAACATCGCAAGGATTTTATTTCTTCGAAAAAATTTAATCCATCAATGTCCTTCTCATTAATATTTTTAGTATCCGTTAATTTTTGTTCTAATTCTTTGCAATGTTTTAAAACTTCATTGTCACTCCAGTTTTTTAAATTTAATCCATCAATGTCCTTTTCATTAACATCTTTAGATTCCGTTAATTTTTTGGGAACATTTTTCTAAAAAAATATTATTGCACTAAATGAAAAGAAAAAATAATTTTCATTTCATTTACAAAATGCATCATATGATTTTCTCTCAATATATTATTTGAAAGTTGAAAGCCCATTTATGTCATTTGTAACTAAATAAAGATTCAGGTAAAGAAGTTAGTTTAACTGAAAATTTAAAAACAATATTTTTTTCAGAAAATTTATTTTTCAGAATTTAGTGTGAAATTTTCTCTTCTTTCTGCTGATTTAAAATATTTAAGTAAATTAAACCAATATTAAAACAAATAACTAAAAAGAATTTGTTATAAGCAATTGAAATATTGAAAATATCTCAGGTACATAATAATTATAAACATTTAATGAAAAAGCTATAATTATTAGTATTTTTTTGATTATTTGGAAATTGAGATTTATATCAGAAATAGATAAATCAAATTCTGGCCAAATAAGGGTAAGATTTATCTGGGTTTTATAGAGATAAATAAAAAATTGCTTTTTGAATTATTTTGTTAATTTGAAAGATAAAAGTTTTTCTTAATTTGTTTCTTTTTATGAAAAGAAGAAAAAAATAGACTGCACGTTACTAACCGAGGAGGTTTAAAGTAAAACTTAACTAAATTTATGCTAAGTATTAAAATTTGTAACTTAAGCGTCATAAAAGAATTTGTTTTTACTCTTTTATTCTGTGTAACAGGTACTAAATTTTAACTTTTATCTAATAAATGTTTAAAATTAACATGTATTTTTTAGTTTTCACACAACATTTTACTACAGATAGAAAAGTAAATGTGTTTTTAAAATAGCAGCGAGCTACCACAGTTTACCAACTATCCAAAACACGTTTGAAGTTAATGAATTTGCGAAAATTAAATATTAAGTAAGTAAGGACCCAGATCGAAAAACATGACAAGTTTGAGAACCTTTGTTCTAAGCTATGGTGCTGACGCCCAGTGGCGGCGCGAGACCTGAACTTAATGTGGGCAAGATGCATTTCGCGAAGCCCACTGGTGGCATAAAAAAGGGGTTAATAAAGTAAAAAACCAATTTTTATTCATGAAGAAAAACCAAAATTTTTAACCATATTTCTTTGGCTCATTAAACAATTAATAAAAAAAAAAAAGGGAAAAATTAAAGAAACGGAAATTTTCTACTTTTAGTTTTGGCTGAAATTCTTAATGATTGGTTGCGTAATTTATCTCAGATGCTATATCTTCTTCAATAGATATAACTGCAAAGCTGAAAATCATTCCTGACCCATTGAATTTTCATAAAATTTTTTTTATCAGTTTTGATTTTGGTAAAGCTCATCTCAGCAGAAGCGGCATACTTACAGGTATTGTTAACCAAAATTCGAAAAGACAATGTTAAAATATTTAAGAAAATTTCTTTCAAATTGTTCTCTATGACATATTGGAGCAGATGTTTCAACGTCTAAAATGGTATTAAGTGAATTTAGGATTATATTTTGTAAATTCTTTCATATAATTCGTAAGGTTGGAAGTCACTGCTTTCACCTACTTACAAGACTGGTGTGTAAATCTTGAGAGTTTTTCAGTATTTGCTTCTTTTGAATATTTTTCCAACTTGTTTAAGTCATAGAGAAAAGCAAAATTTTTCAAAATGATTATAAATCTTGAACCCATATTGTTTATCACAAAATCAATCATGGTATTATAAAAAAGAGTCTGTTTCATATCGGCTTTTGACAGATTCCATAGGTTGATCGCCCCCTCCATAAATCAAACATTCTTTTTTCTTTTTGGCTACTCTTTAATTTTTAAAATCTTTTTGGCAAATCATAACTGCTTTTACTCAATAAACTTACGAAGCGTCAGACCAAGCATCTTCCGAATCCAGTTTGTCGATAACTTTGATCCAGCTACAAAATGTACGCAAATGTTTCAAGAGTAATGCATAAATTGGAGCTTGTAGAATTCCATAATTTGCTTATGGTATTGGACACGTGTTAATAACTCATACCATACATGTAATGATACGATAAATTCCACAAACTCTAGACGTTTTCATTTAAAACGTAATCGTAATCACTGAGTGTGTCGGATTGTTCCATTTGGTTTTTTAAGTTTTCCTATGCATTTAACAACATCAATCAAATTATAATAATGCGGCCTTCCCGCCTCGATTCTGTGGCTGCGGCAGCCAAGAGGTCTAGGCATCGGATCGTGGCTTGCGTGTCATGAGTTCGAATCCCAGTACCACTGAAAGACCCGCCGTGTAAGGGAGCAATGCACGTTAAATCTGTCGAGAGCCTCAAACATCCTCCCCATTGGCGTGGTGGTGGCAGTTAGGAGAGGGAATGCCAGCCTCAGGTGTCGTCCGCGTCACTTGACCATGGTTCAAAATTACGCGGACCGTCCCCAAAACCCCTCATGTAGCTGAACAGTGGGACTTTAATATTCACTCCACTCACTCGCCGCCTCGATTTTGCTTTCCCACCTTGTGTCTGATAAAGGCTTACTTGTAAGCTCTAATTTTTCTTTGAATAAATTTTCCAGCGTTTGCTAAAACTTGATAATAGCA
This sequence comes from Trichonephila clavata, assembly GCA_019973975.1. Classification (NCBI taxonomy): domain Eukaryota; kingdom Metazoa; phylum Arthropoda; class Arachnida; order Araneae; family Nephilidae; genus Trichonephila; species Trichonephila clavata. The sequence goes on from BMAO01031546.1 coordinate 3,203, forward strand.
CAAAAACAAAAAAAAAAATATTCTGAATAAAACCAAAAAATGTTTTTTGTTGCCACGAATTAGCTGCGTTTACCAAATAACAGATTCCAAGCTGTGACAGCCGCAAGGTGTGAAGAATGCCTGGTATTTATATTTAACATTCGAGTTTTAACTCCCCTATTTATGCCCACCATGCACCAATGTCGTATCTTAGTCCACGACAGTTCTGAATATCTAAGCCATTTTTTTTCTTTCTGATTCTCCCAGTGTTGCATTGATCATATATTCTCCAGTTGTTTCAGTGACAGCAAAAAATCAGATCAAGTTTTCCTCTATATTTCCAGTTGATGTATAACAATATCTTAAGATAACCGGCATTTGTTAAAATTCTACTACAGTCTCTAGTGCACATTCGAGTAAAAAAGAATAATATTTTGCCTCTTTTATCCTATCAATCTCTTCACTGGTAACTGTATATTGACATGATTGTGATCATTTTCATTTTGAAATCTTGGCTTTGATAATGGTTAGCACGTTTGCTTATTATTAATGCGATTTATGTGTTCCCGTAACTTAGGATCATATTTAGATATCAATTCAAATAAGTCTATGAAGTTTCCAGAATTCTTTGTTATCTTTGTCTGTTTTGAAGAGATTCTCTGTGACCTCTCTAAACCCCAGATTATGATAGGCTAAGAAATTTATGACATCCATTAATCCCTCAAACAAATTGTACCAATATTTTTGAGATTCAAGAATTCGCCTTTTTGTTTTCTCAGTCTAATTCTTTTCCCGAACTTTTTTTTTATTCCCTTCTCCAATGTTAACAATTGGAACATGCAGGCCATATGTTCTTTAGTAATCCCCATGTCTGAGTAAAATACTACTTAAGTGTTTCCAATAACAACACCCTTCTTGTACCATTTGAGTTTGTGAATTGCCAAATAGTCTGCATGGAAAACAAAAAATTTCATTTTTAGAACTTGAATAAACCAACCAGGACGACGTTGATTTTCCCAATATTTAGTTTTCTTGAGAAATGAAATTGGAAAAGTGTGTATGATCATCATCTTTAGGATAATATTCATCACTGTTATTTAACTGCTGTGTGGGACCACTTTGAACGATATCATGACCGGTGAGCATCTGTCATAGGAAACGTATACAATCCCGGGTCAAAACTGGAAAATGCTTGTTTCACTACGTTACTTGCATCTCTGTTCACAGGCGAAGAACTAATCTCAATCTCTTCTTCTTAATTGTGACTTGTGTTACTCAACATGAACATAGAAATCCCAACGTCAGGTTATGATTGGCAAACTTTTGAACCTATTTCTCTTTCCGATTTTCGTCGTTCGGTATCAATAGTCGGTGCATCTGGAGTAACTTCCAAATTCAACGCATAAATGTTGTTGAGAAGTCGAAGGAACAGATTCATTTGATTCTGTTCTCCCAGATTAAGTCTGACCGAGAAATTTCATCATACCTGAACTTTAAACCTAGTTGGATACAACTTTTTCCACTTTTCTTTTTCTTTTTGCTGCAACAGATTCCAGTTTTTCTCCCTTTAACTCTATCTCTCTTAGTGCCTAAGTCTGAGATGATTGATAAATTATGAAAAATGCCTAGTACCACTATTATTTGTTTTCACATCAAATACTTTTAAAATTTATAATGTGATATAGAAACATGAAGCGAGACTGCGTCTGCATGTGATGCTTTAATTGGCTTTCTAATGATGGGAAGTCCTGAACTATGCCTCGTCTCTGACCGGGAACTCTCCGCGCGATAGTAGCTTAACTCCTGCTCATGTAGCCAGACTAAATATGAACGAATTAAACAAAGTTGAGAAATTTTTAATAAAAGAAAATGAAAATAATATTTTCAACGAATATTTATTCATATGCTTTCATGCACAGATAATAGAATATTTCTTTTTAAAAAAAAAACGCCGATATATCAATTTTTCGCTATTTTATGGCGAAAAAGAGATAGAATTAAGAAATTTTCAAATTTATTAATTACTTTTGGATTTTGTTTACTTTTCGCTTAATTTATTTCGGCTTAGAGGTGCGAGGCCCTATGTACCAGGAGGCCGTGGGCAGTGGCCCACACTGCCTACGCCTTACGCCGCCTCTGCTGACGCGTACTGTTTTTTATTTCATAACTCAATAGAAATACTCATATAATTTAAACTGTACAAAATATATATTGTGTTACAGGTACTCAGCTACTCTCTTCTATAAACTTGCAGATTTTCTGCCTGTAAATTAATATTTTCATAGAAATTTTTAATAATTACAAAACAACCTGATTTTACTGTGAATATTTAAATTTTTTTTTTTTTTTTATGATTGCAATTCATTAAAATTCCCTTCAGTTTGATTGTTAGAGGAATATCTAAAATTTTAATTTTACAATTTCTTTGTCATTTGGTTGAATTGTTTGGCAATGTTTGTAGGCTTATGCATAAAAAATTTATGAATTTAATGAAAATGTATGCAGTAATACTTATGTAAGAATATTTTTTTTATCTTTGTATGTTTGAAAAGTTACATCGTATACATATCTTACAACATATAGTATCATTTTTTAAGAAATGTTATTCAACTCTTTTTTTAAAAAAATAATATTGTGCAGATATAATGCTTGACATGAATTTTTTTTCGTAAAAGTTAATGCACATTACATACTGTTCTATAACGTACGTAAAGTACATTAACAATTCTTTATAGTTTTTTCACTTTTTGTTTTATATTTAAGATATTAAGATTGTACAATGTTCAAAGAACTGTTGTATATATCAGTTGATTTTTTTTCCAGTGATACTCTACATCTATTAAGAAGTAAAATATCGTATACATAAAAAAAAAATCCCCCCCCCCTTTTTGTGATGTGATCTGAAGCAAATTTCAAATGCTTTACGACATGAGTAGGGTATTCCAGAGTAATATATTTCTCAAAAAGTAAGAATAAATTTAACATTAATGTGTGTATTTCAGTAACCAAATGTTCAGTGAATAATCTGGTTACGACCAATTTGAATTTTTAAATCTTTGTATGATACAAGACATGCACAGTGTTATATTCAGAATATGATGAATTGTGCAAATATAAATCACATCACAAACGTTGTACAAAAAGGTAAATGAAATTTTCAACAAAGAATAAATCTACAAAATTAAGGCAAAAAATTTCATATTAACCAGCCTTTCTAAAAATTACACACGTTGTAAATATTAATTTACAATCAACTTCTGTTTTCTTATATATTATGAAAGCAAATCTCTCTTTCTGTTTCTGAAATCTAGTTTTTCTCTGTAGTATCATTTGAATCAAGAATATTTTACTGCATTTATTTTTATTATTTTTTTATAAGGAAAAATTCAGAGAATTTATAAAGTAAAGTTAACTCTAGACCGGAAATCGGTATATTTTCAAGAAAGAACCAGTTGTTAGTGAAACAAGATATCGAAAGTATCAGACACCTACTTGATATCAGCTTTCAGGAAAAAGGTCCCTCATCCCAGCAACAGTCGCGTTAAGACTGTCATGCTGCAATTAATATTTTTTTATATTATTTATAAATCAAGTTTTACACACAGGCATTAACATTTTCCATTCCTTCAAAAATGAAGAAATATTATAGATATTATTTATTTACTTATTTTTATTTCTATAGCTCAATGCAAGTGCTATCACTAATAATTAAACTTTATAAAACTGTTCTTCCATAGAAAAGTGTGTTTTGGGAAAATGTATTCAAGCAAAGAAAACAAGTATTGATCCATATTAATCAACATAAAAGTACTATAAAAGTCCATTGAAATATATATGCAAATATAGACGAAAATCTTAAAATTAGTTGATGTAACACGGAAAATTTACAAAATAAAAAAATTTTGTAATTATATTTCATTAAACTGGACATTATTTTCACTGCCTCCTTTGTAAAGGAAAGCAAATAATAAATGTATGGTTTGATTTTATTTTAATATGATAAAAATGTTTGTAAATTTTTTTAAGACTCAAGGGAAAATACAAAATAAATGAAAAGTAAATTCATAATTACCGTTTGCGATTTTAAAGGAATGAAGAGGGCCGTGGGTAGCCTAGTGGTTAGAGCATCGGACTCCAGACCTGAGGGCCTGAGTTCGATGCCCGATGCCACTAAATACCACCGAGTATAGACGGAGTACGTGCTCGTTAAATCAGTGGGTCCGAAAGTCTTGTGGGCGGTAGCAGCAGAAACCACGAGTGCAGGGGGCTGGGGAATATTTCTCTTCAGTTCCGTGCCAAAATTGTAGAGGTGGAGATAGGTGGTGTCGCCATCTATCGTTAAGAAGTCCAACCTGTCTCACAGGCAATGGCAACTTTCATTCTTTCCCTGCGGGATGGACACGACAACAACAAAGGAATGAAGTAAAATTAAAGAGAGAAATTACTGATTTAAAATTGCGTCAACTCTCTCTCTCTTTGAAAAAAAAGCGATTTCCTGAAGGCAGTGGCGTAGCTAGGTACTCTTAAAGGCCCCCCTGGTGCAAAAAAGAAACAAATGAGGGCTCTATCTTGGTTGAATTCTATCAAGTAAAAATATGGGAATATTTTAAATATATACAAAGCTACAGTTTTTACTTATAGTCTTCTCTTTCTTGGCTTTGTTTGCGCTTAAACGCACCCCACTTGGTTTCTTTCCTTTTTTTAATCTATAATTTTAGTTTTATAATTTATCTAATAGATTTGTATGTGCTCTAGTAATTACTGATGTTAAAAGGAAGCAGAAACGAAATGCTACGCTATAAAACGTCGTTGGAGAATCCCTAACTATTAATTTATTCAGGAGGATCCAAACTCACATCCAACAGAAGGCTTAGAGCTAAAAAACAGCCCACCGAGATAGACAGGAAATGATTCAAAAAATATGCATGAACAAGAAAATTTAATACAATATTATTATAATTATTTTTTAAAAAAAAAATATCTGCAAAAGAGCAGAGGTGGGGGAGGGACAAAATTACATCATACGACAAGATTGCGAAATATTGAAACAGGAAACTAGCTTATTATGAATCATATTTTTATTAAAAATAGAATGTAACTAGAAAGGAATTGCTTCTTGTGTAGGTTTTTTAAGATGTAATAATAAGTATGGTAAGATTTTTCATGGAACTTGAAGTTTATTTTCAAATAAAAGTCTATAAAAAAATGAAAATATTGAAAATAACAAGAACATTTCAATAAGTAAAGTTCGCAACACTGGACAAACAACGAAAAGAATTTAGGTGAAATCCCTACAAATTCGAAATTACTTTCAACTGAATTGCGACGATTACAGTTATGTTGCAACCTTTTATATTCATATCTTAAATTTGAAAGAAACCGCAAATTGGCTGCCCTTGTGCATAGATATCCTGATTAGAATCTAAAGGAATTCATGATACCAAAAAGAGTGCTGTAGACAGAGATAAAGCAGTGCTTCGCAAACTTTCAATATTTGCGACCTAATTTTCAGTCATAATTTTCATCGCGCCCCACTTCTTACAATAACAATGTACTGAATGCAATTATAATGTACTTTGATGGTAAAACTACGATGCAATACGACTTTATTTATAAAACGCACTAATTATATAAATATTTTGTATATAAATTTTGTATATGACAAGCTCGAGAGAGTCACTAGTAATTACTGAACTTGTTTTTAATTGAATATTGATAAATTAATTATCAAATGCTTTGTGCAGAACTGATACATTTATTAGTGCGTATTATATCAGTTTGAATGTGTATTTTGTTTTTTATTATATAAGAATATATTTTACTTTGTAATTATTTTAAATTGTAAACTATATTATCAAATTGATAATTATTTTAAATCTTTTGTTTTCGATTTTTCGCGATACGTTCGCGCCCCCCATGTAGGGTTATCACGCCCTCCTGGAGGGTACGCCTCACAGTTTGAGAAATGCTGTGATAAAGATTTTATTTCGAGTTTTGAGAACGATTTAATAACAGTATACATAAAGCAAAATTTGACTTGGAGAAGAAAAACCAAGCGATTTACAAATTTTTAAAAATGTATATATATTATCATTGCAAACAAAAAGCAAACAAGACAACGACGTTGAGCCACAACATCTTCTTAGAATATAATGAATAAAAATTTATGCCGATACAAATCATCCCCAATTTCTGTTGTTACATGTTACAAATTCTTAGATTTTGAACACGTTCCGTATAATAGCGCGAAGTTTTTATTGTTGGTATCGGAAATCAAATTTTGCTTACACAAACGAAAACAAAATTAAATTAAATTAAATTATAACATTTAAAAAAATAAAATCTTATTTTATTGCTAAGAAAATATAAAACATGCAAAATTACAAGTTTTTTATCAACAACTTTTATGTAAGTAGCATTAAATTAAAAAAATATAAATGCTGTAAATTTTGGCGCCCCCTGCCACAAGCGCCCTTGTGCGGTGAACAATTTTGCCACTCCCACGCGGCGGCCCTGTATAGTACTTAGTAGGATTACTTTTAACGTCTCAGTATAGATTTAATCAGTTTTTGCAATTTCTGCATAGATTTTCCTCCATGCTTCTGTGATTATTGTTTTTACTTCTCATTATGTGTTTTATATGTCAAGTTTTCTTTTTTTAAATAAAATTCTCGCCAAATATATTCTACTAGGCTAAATAAACTGATTGAGGAGGTGTTTTCAGAATTTTGGGACAGTTATAGAGACACCAACGGCGTACATCCAGAGCAGTGCACTTGGCGTCATTATCCTGATAAAAAATGAAGTCGTCTTTAATATCCGATTTTTTTTGGGCGGATATTTTAAAATTTCTCTGAACTGAACCCCAATGCAGAGGAGTTTCCCGGTCGTTAAGAAAATACAGCCACATCCCTCTCTTGTATCAGTAACAGAAACAAAATCGTAATTCTACACACAACAGTAGTTAGGGTTTGAATTATTCTGCTGGAAGTTGCATTCAAGCACTTGCAGTCTTAGATTCTGGTAGCATATCTAATATTGTAACGCAAGATTTCGCAAACCAATTAGGGCTATACAAAATAGAATTAATATTCCAATTTACACTTTAGTGGAAATAAAACTACGGTCAAGTCAAAATTAAACCCTTCTATAATCAATGGCAACGGTTCATTTTCTACAACTTCAGATTTTCTAGTTGTCTCCAAAATTGCTGATTTTCTTCCTGTAACTCGAATAAACTTCAATAATTTAAAAATACCTTAGGAACTGGCAGATTCAAATTTTGCTCTTACAGGATAAATCGATTTGTTAATCGGAGAAGTGGAATTTTGGACATAATTAAGAAAAAGGAAGGAGAAATTCGCACATCAGACAATGAACGTGTTTCGCAGCTCAGTTTTCGGATACATCGCAAAAGGAACCACAAATTCCTACACGCAAAATCAATTTTGTGGTTCATTTCAGAAATGCAAAAGATTGATAATAATTTACAAAAGTTTTGGGAAAGAGAAACAATTATAATGAAGGTCAAAAACCACTAAACATAGAAGAGGAATACTATGAAAATCAATATCAACTGATGCACACGCGTAATGGAGCTGTTCGTCATATTGTTCAAATCCCAGCTTACCAACTCAAAACATTAGTCGGCAATCGAGTATCCAAGAAACAAGCTCTGAGAACTTTGTGGTCGGTACTCTTTGTGGTCACACACAAGCCGGTTTTTTCCCTCCTCTTCCACAAACGTTTCCTGCCTTTTTTTTTCTCACTCTCTTTTTTTTTATTCTTAATCTCTAAACCCTATTTATATTTCACAGTATTTTGCAGCTTCCTGGTTTAACTATTGGTTAACAATATTAGTATACTTTCCGATTAATTTCCTGTTTTTTTATACAAAAAATTAGCAAAAAATGATATTTCCAATAATTTATCCCCCCCCCTTTTTCTCTCTTTATTTATTTATTTATTTATTTTTCATTGCTGCTATCTTCTTTTATGCTTCTTTAAAAAAAATGGGCGAGGAGATCTCGAAAAAATTAATCCTTCTTCCGATGAATCATTTCCTTTTCTGAAAACTGAAGAACCAAATGGCGGGAAAATATCAACAGGAAGTGGTGTCATCAACTGAAAATTTGATTCCAAGGAAACTTTTTTTTAATGTAATTATTTATGCTTCCTGCTTTTTTTCTCTCTCGTCTTTACGGTGCATTTTTTTTGTATAATTTTATTATTTCTTTTGTATTTGTAAAAAAGTGGGAATTGTTTAAAATGTAAACTTTGATTTTTTTTTACAATAAAAACTGGACGTGAGGGTGATTGTTTCCCGAGGGATTGATTGTAGCTCTAAACCCTCTTCGGGTGAGCTCGGTTCCTCTGGGCATTCATCATCATCATCATCTGAGAACTTTGAATGGAAGCACAAACCTTCAACTCTAAACCCTGCTGATATCATCTCTGGAGGTGTAAATTCGGAAGAACTTTCATCATTGACTCTACGGTGGAATGGTCTCCAGCATCTAGACATTCCTGTACAATTTAGCGAACCTCCAATTAGCAGTTCTGTTTAACTTTACATGTCGGAACTTAAAAAACAATCTGATGTCACTTTAACATCAATCTTTGACTCCAACTTTGAAAATGACCTTTTAAAAATATTACAAATAATTATGTGAAATTAACTCGCATCTGCTTCCATCACTGACAATCAACATAAATTCCTACAAATGTACTTCCTCGTTGATGTCTAGGATTAATTGAATGCAAGCTATAGAATTGTTTACTTTCATAAAAAGGTCCATTGTTTCTAAATTGCAGGCGCTTCTTCACCGCAATAAACAGTTTAATGCTTTGAGACCTTCTCTGTGGAGACAGCGTAAATAGTTTTAAGTTATCAACGTAAGAACAAAATCAAATCGCAATAACTTCATGTAATCTGTTAACAAATAACAAGAGAAATCTGTTTGGAAATGTTTTGTGTTTGTATATTTATGCATATTTTTTACCTCAGGTGCAAACGGTAAAACATATTAGAAATGTGTGCTTTCCCATTCTTTTTGTTTTAACCTTTTCGTGTGACTTGTTAAGAAATTACTTCCCATCTACATGATCTTACCAAATTCACCTGTGGGAAGAGCAAAACCCAATAGAATACATTGGATTTGCTATTACAACGAAGGGAAGACTAATTCCCGTATCAGTTTTGTGCTACTGCACATAATCCAGCAATAATGACATCTGTAAATCAGAGGGGGAAAAGGTGCTTAAAAGAAGTACCTTGCCCAGAAGCTGTAGCAGTATATGACGATGTCATGGGAGGGGTTGGTCCCTTCGATCAAAGAAAAGAAAAATACAAAATTAAAAGATATGTAAAAATGTGTGATGGTTTTAGTTTCTTATTGACCTTGCCATCATAAATAGTTTCCTACTGTGGCAATTGATCAAAAGAAACAGAAGTTTAGACCAGCTGACATTCCGTATAGCATTAGTTCGTCAGCTAATAGACGGATATTCCTTAAGAAAAAGAAAAAGACGTCCTGCTAGCTTCTAAGCAAAGAAGTGTGTAGCTCCGGACAGTATGCTCTTAGTCTATGTGGGAAATCATATGCCAAAGATGGTGTTCAACTATAGATGACGTAGGAAATGTAGCAAAAAGGGACATGAAAAGAGGTCCTACTACATGTGTGCAGAACGTGATGCCCCCTTGTGCATTGCAACGTGCTTCTCATCTTTTCATGGCAAATGATCACCATTAAGTTTAATTTTCTTTATGACGGTGAATGGTTCCTTGGGACGTATTCTTCCCATCCGTAAAATTTAAATGTAATAAAATTTAACCTAAATCACATTATAGTGCGATTTTTAATTTTTGTTTAAACTGCAATATCACTAAATCGAATTTGATTTCCTGTAGGAACTTACCACGTAACGGCCCTCCGTCCAATATCTGAAGATGCGTTTTTTGGTGTTACAGTTATTATGGTAGAAAAGTGGGCGTGACACGTTAGCAAGGACCCATGGGAGTTGAACTGGTTGTGAGTGATTTTTAGGATGGTTTTGAACGGCTGAGCTAAGACGTTGTTCATGTGCTGGTTGCCCTTTATTAATGAAACTACTGAGATTTAAACCTCATTGTCCCAGGTCACGAAACCTGAGATGGGTGCAGTAGGCCTTAGCCCTCGTGTGCTGTTGCACCACTGAATTTAGTTTAGTTTAAGGAAATTTAAGTAAATTAAAAGATTAAGTAAATTAAATATTTAATTATTAAGTAATCTGATACTAGGAACTAGAAAATAAGAAAAAAACTTAAACTTACAGGAAAAATAGTGTCGTACGGGTGATTCTCAGTCGTTCACCCGACCGTGAAATGACCGTCTTCGACCGTTCTTCACAATTGCTATGATTTAGATCAGCGAAACTCTCTGCCTGCAGCTCGCGGGTGGCATGTGCCCAGTCATGTCCCGTTCCTCAAACAAATTCAGTTGTTTAAGAACAATGCAATAAAAATTCAGCGGAAATTCTGTCAATCAAATATATCAATTTTGATTTTGATGGCGTGCTGGAACGAAATGCGTGATAACTTATTTTCCTTCTTTTTGTAACCGTGACGGTTAGTGAAAACAAATAACGGTGGAGTAGCTACCATTCTATGGGTGAAATTATTTTTTAATTAACTCTCATGTCTTTCAAGCGAAAAATATCTAAAGGCTGTATGTTGATGATAAAACATAGATCAAATTAACAGACAACATAGATCAACTGCGTATTTAATTTTTCGTGAAAATGTTGTTTTGAAAAATATGATTTTGCTCGTCAATAAGTCATTGAGCATAAATCTTTCCATTGCCTATTTTTCAATTCCTACTATTAGTTCACTCTCTCTCTCTCTTATATTTATTTATATATATATAATTTTATGTTGTTCAAATTTTCATTCGTTAATAAAAATCATTTTAAAGCACTCAATTGAGCTGAAATTTTATATACACGATTATTTTGAATGACAATACAGCAATTTAATTTTAGTAATAAAAAATAATTGATTAAAACTAATCATTCAAAGAATTACAAATTCAGCCACGTTGGCATAATTTTTGGTGACTTGGCGATCATTTTGGTGACTTGTGTTAAAACTTGAAAAGGTTTTTTTTCTCACATTTTAAAGCGCTCAATTTTTCTGAAATTTTCTATACTCGATTGTTTTGGGGGACAATACAATACTTTAAAGATAATTAACCCTTTGCCTCTAGCTCCCGTCAAATTCACGGGGTGAAATTTCCCTCTCTATTCCTCGTGCCCGTGATATTTCCGGGCAGGAGTGTTGAAAAGTAACTTGCCATAAAAGCTTGAAACAATCTATTTCTTAAACCCGGAATATTGTTTTTTCTTAATCTATACACCAGATGCAGCACCAGATTATTTTTAACGTGTTTAGGGATAATTATTTATTTTTCTTAACTAAATTGGAGCACAAAAAGCATACATATTAGCGATACGGTTTTTTAATCTTAGGTCAAGTACTTTCTCTTAGTTGTGCTCTTCGTAAAAACACGTGGGTAAAAATTCTGGAAAAAAAACTGATAAAATAATAAATATATTTTTAATATTGTAGTTAGTCAAGAAGTAAATCGGATTGTACTTTTAGTACTTTTTTTGTCATGACTACAATAAAAATATCTGAGCAGTAGACATTGTAAACCAATATATTGGAGATAACTGAATTACTCGAAAACGAGGTAAGAAGTACTATAAAATAATATATTTTTATTTGTTAGATCAAACTATTTTGAACTAGTACCTTATTTATAAAAACAAGGAGGCAAAAATCACATTTGATGTTCATTTATCTTTAGTAGATAAGAGATGCAGAAAGGAAACTCGGTGCTACTGTCAAGTTTGTGATTTTGGCCTTTGCATCTCATGTTTTGAATCTTATTTCACAAAAAAAAAAAAATACTAATATTTATTTATATTATGCAAAAGTGTGATAAAATTCATTTAATTTTTAAAATTTTCCCTCTTTGTTGGAAAGCCAACTTTCAGTGATTATAGTCCTAAATGTCTGCTTTACTTAATAACTTAAATTTCGTATTTCAAGCTAAAAATTAATACAAAAATAAAAAATAAATAATACTTTTTTTTGAACATGTACTTAATTTTACATAATTTTCATGAATAAAAAAATAGGCACTTTTAGGACCGTTTTCTTCAAAATTATCCCATCGTTAAGGGGTTAATAAAAGTTAATTGCCAATTAATGTTGTGATTCTGTCATATGTGTATACATATTTATATTAATTGTAACTATTTAATAAAAAGTAACTATAATAATTTTTTTTGTTGATCTAAGTAGGAATTGATTTAAAATTTTTTTTTATATTACTTTTTCTTGAGGATTTTTTCAAGACTAGATTCTTTTAAGCCTAGTGGTCAAAGTAACGAACTCGGGACCGGCGTGTCATAGTTCCAGCCTAGTACTGCTGAAGAAACGCCGTGCAAAGGGGACCGATGCGCGTTAAATATGTCGAGGTTCAAACGTCCTCTCATTGGTGTGGTGTGGTATGAGCAGGTCGTAGCAGCTCAGGTGTCACCCTTTGACCATGGTTCAAAATTACAAGGTTTGTCGCTAAAAGCCTCGAGTGCGACATTAACATTTACTCACTCTCTCACTCGAGACGAGATCAATGCTTTCATAAAAAAATCTTTGCAACAGTAGCAAAATATTTCGTCAGTGACAAAGCCACACAATTCAGAAGTAACAAAAGCATCTTATAAAAATGTGTTGCATTATATATATATGTTGATAAACATATGAAATTGTTAAGAGAATAAACATAGGAATTGATACAGAAATCACTAGTTGTTCAGATATTTTTAGTGAAATCAAAAAGCACATGAAGATTTACGATACAAAAATGCACTAGCAAGTCTGAAGTAATTGTAAGCAAATAACATGAATTTCAGTCCGGAATTAATTAAAAACTCATTGCTACAAAACTGCACTTGATGAATTATATTATTAATTTATCAAGCATGTTTGGCATTAATACAAACATGCACATAAAAAGATGCACTTCATACTCAAATATATTTATCTTCATGGGGGAAAATGTTATGAGATTTGTAAGAAATAAAATGATTGATCTTTTAATTGCAGCAAATAAAGTTAAATTATTAAGCAAAATACGAGAACATGAAAATAGACACAAAACAAGGCAATCACTATATTTACAAGTGATAGAGAATGAGTGGTCTGTTTCATATGTAGCTAAGCTGAAAAAATTCAAAATATAATCAAATACACTCATGTCCATAAATTAAGGATAATTCAGAATCACACAGAAATTGAACTCTAAAATAAAAATTTCACCTGTAGAATTATCACACACATCTTGAAGAAGAATATGCAAATTACAGGAAACCACCAGATGCGCGGATAGTACGTCACAATGACGAGAGTGTAAGAGGGGTATATAAGGAATGGTGGCAAAGAAGTAAAATTGTTCACAAGCGCTTTAAAAGCCTTTCAGTGCAATAACGTCATAGTTATGGCACAAAGGAAGCATTTGGATGATTTTTTACGTGGTAGAATTATCGGACGACTGAAATGTGGACGTACCGAGCTGGAAGTATCCGAGGAACTTGGAATCGCCCAGAAAGTCATCTCCAGGCTTTGGCAACGATCCAAGATGATGGTAATGTGAGTAGATGTTACAGCACAGGTCGTCCCCGAGTTACAACGCCGAATGAGGACCGGTATTTGGCAGTTACTGCCAAAAGAAACAGACGGAGCACAGCATCAGACCTGTCTCGTCAGCTCTCTTCAGCTACCGGTACGACAGTTTCAAGGCAGACCGTGTACAGACGCTTAGGGCACATTGGTCTATATGCTCGTAGGCCTGTCAGATGTGTTCCCCTTACCGCAACTCACTGTCGCCTGCGATTAACCTGGAGTACAGAGCATGCATTGTGGACCCCGCAACAGTGGTCTTGTGTGATGTTTTCCGACGAGTCCAGGTTTAGTTTGCAGTCTGATTCTCGCCGGACTTTCATATGGAGAGCGCCAGGTACCCGTTACCACCAAGAAAACACCATTGAACGACACCGTTACGGTGGTGCAGGATGGCTCGTTTGGGGAGGAATTATTCTTGGTTCCAGAACTGACCTGCATGTTCAGAGTGTAACGATGACAGGCCACATCTATCGGGATGTCATTCTGGAACAACATGTACGTTTGTTTCGGGGCGCCATGGGTGCTGAATTTCTGTTTATGGATGACAACGCCCGTCCTCACCGTGCAAACATTGTAGACGAATGCCTTCAATCGGAGGATATCACCCGTATGGATTGGCCAGCATACTCACCGGAATTGAATCCAATAGAGCATGTGTGGGATATGCTTGCCGACGAATTGCAGCCCGTCAACCCCCTCCCACCTGTCTACCGGAACTTCGGAGGGCATTGCTTGAGGAATGGTGTAATATTCCCCAAGATCAGATTGTTCGCATTTTTACGAAAATAAATTATTTTTTAAAGAAATAGGCAGTGTTTAGAAACGAAATTTGGTTGTATTATCTTTTTTCAAAGGAGTGGAGTTACATATACACATGACACCTTGAAAAACTCTTGATTCTCTTATTATATAATTATGATTAAAAATATTTGTGAAATGCGTTATCATACCATTATTCTTATTGAAATATTCTCTCACTATATGCGTCCGTATTTTCACATTTTGTTAGCACACATCGCAATTCGGTTGAATTTTTAATCAGCACACGCACATGATGTTAGTTTTATAAATTTTTCACTCAGTGTCCTAATAAGTCATTGTTTAAGATATACATTTATTTCTTTGGTTATTCATATGGTTATAGTATAATGCTCTTATTTTTGAAAACAAGAGGCACTCGAAGCATTTTTGCCACGATTTTTCCTGCAACATTAAGCATTTCTTTGTTCACCTCAGGTACACATTATACGAGGCAATTTTAAAGAAAATTCTTCAAAAGTGTTATTAAGCTTAAATTTTTCAGAAGCAAATCGCTTTGTTAACTTTTTTTATTCCATTTTTATAAGATTCCCCTGTGAAATCCACCTTTCATCTAAAAGGTTTCAGAAAATTGCATGATGAATGTGAAATAAAAACATAAGAAATTTAGACTCTATAGGAATCGCATTCGGAACTTACAGTCATTGACTAATACCTGTTTTGCGTAAACAACCTCCTCATGTTCTAGTTTTAAAGTTCCATCGTCTAAAAGATTCTAAAAAGATTGGAAATGTTAAGAAATAATGAAATTCATTAAATTTAAAATAGAATCTGGCGAGTCTGCACACATTGCACTTGGGCATTCTCAGAAAGTTGTAGACACCCTCCACGAAATTTCTTGTATCAACAACAGCCTAAATTTTAAAATAATTTTCCTTCATCTTCCGCTTTTAGTACGGTTGATAAAAATGTGTGCATCTTTTGTAATTCAGATACACACACTTCAATAAAATGCTACATCTTTTACTAATGCGGAAAAAAGTTAAAAATTAAAGGAGAGATGTAATATTTCCATGACATACAAACATTTAATTTCCCACTGCAAGCTAAAATTTACACTATGTGAATCTTGCACAATTCCTTTTTTTGCCCTAGAATCATAAGAAAACCGCCACTTCTAAATGACAAAAAAGAAACACCCGAAACAGTTAATATAAAGAAACCTGAAGCACAGAAACTCATGGGAAGGAATTTGTAACGTCTTTTTTAAAATCTCACAATTCACCTGAAAAGGATCCAACATTACTTCAAACGGCAGGAATTCCGGTTGCAAATGCTCTAATGAAGTATTAGGCTTTTATTTGATTCTGGATCGCAGAAACTTAAGATTTAAAATAAGCGTTCAGTTTATAAAACCACCAGAGAAACACTCTTAATGTATGCCTTGTCGAATCGAAAGCCAGGGTGAAACATTCCATGTCGTAAATCTAACCTAGCGAGCCTCCCTTTCAACCTATAAACATCGAAGCTCTAGCTAGCGTCAGACTAAATATTTGGAATGATATTTATTGGAATTTGAACCTGATATTAATACTCAAAACAAAATTTTCAAAAAAATTGCTTATCTACAGATATATCCGATAACTTCGTTGAATACAAAACTATAATTTTATATATTGCTCATTAAAAATAAAAATAAATTAATTTCCGCTTACGTGTAGAACGTAAAAAACAAAAAAAAATTAGTGTGCCAGATAAAAGAAAAAAAAAACAAAATAAAATTTCGGGGCCGATGCTAAAACATCCTCCAGTTGGTGTGGTGTGGAAGTTAGGAGAGGAGGGTGCCAGCTCATGTGTAGCCCTCGTCACTTGAGCATTGTTCAAAATTACGAAGTCCTTCGACAAAAACCCTCGAGTAGCTGAATAGTGAGATGCGAATATTCACTCATTCAACAGACATAAATGATGCGAATTACATATTCATATCATGACAATATTTGTGATGCTGGGGAATTGGGGAGTTTGTACTTTTAATCATCTTTGTCAAACCGAATTCAAATGAAAGAGATGGAAATTAATTTACCAAGAAAGCATTATCAGCTTTGTTTCCTCTATGAAGCAAATGCATTTTACGTACTATAGTTCTAATTCTCTTATTTTGATTTTTTGCAAACATTTTTGATGTACTAAACAAAGTAATTTATTACGATTCAATGATAATTATAATCGTGATCGATTATGAGGAGCTTGATTTCCTTTATTTCGAATATATTAGAGAAATAAACATATTTCACGAACTTCTCCACTTTGTGAAATGAAAATACGTATTGAGAAATTTGTTTATACTCTTCAAATTTTGCAACAAATTTAACTTTTGCAAAAACTATTTCTCTAACAGTTTTGCATTGTTAAATGATTGAAACTGCACTGATGGCGCGAAATATACTTTATATTCCCTATTGCCAAAATTTAAATTCGTCGGAGAGTCTATACATATGTGTGAGAGCAAAAATACTCTTTTACTAAGTATAAAAAATAAATCTCCTCAAAGAATATATTCATCTAAATAACCAATTATTTACACAATGTTTCGTTCAAATATAATATAATCTCATTTGTTCAAGAAGAAAATTATATATTTATTCAAAACCTCTACATTTCTTCCACCAACGATTCTGAAAGAAACGGAAAAATGTATGAATTTCGTATATAATCCTTTCAAATTTGAATTAGTTCATTCATTTTCGAATGCTGAAAGTTATCGTGTATCCACACTTAAATGGTTCCATCTATACCAATCAAACAGAAAACAAATAAATAAAAACATGAATAAACCGGGGGAAATTCCAGTATAAATTCCTGTATTGCATTAAATAATAGTATCTGAAATATTTTAGCATGACACATTTTCGTTTTGTTGACAACCATTTGGTTACCAAGGCGACGCGAGAAAGAGCGAATTCCAAGAAAGAAGCTTGGATCTTTGTGGAGATAGTTATTCAATTAAAGATGATTTTTTCCCTATTTTTTTTCTTCGCTAAGAAGTAAAGGACTAGAAGGAACTGAGTAAAAGAGAATAAAAAATAGACTAAAGATTTTAAATTTTTATAAAAGATAAAAAACAGAATATTTAATAATAAGTAAAGCATTCTCAAACAATGCATAAGAACTAATGTTCTATTTTGTTCACAGACAGAAATCAAGTTTTTCATAAAATTTTTCTGTAAAGTTGAACTTGATAAAATGTCTGCTTTTGAAGAAGTATTAGAAAGTATTTCTTTTGCAAAGAGAACGATGTAAGTCTGCATTCACTCCACTGATTCTGAACAACAAACTAACACTTTTGAATATCAAATACACACACAATGAAACAAAAATTTTATTTTAACAAAACATTTCGAAAATTCGATGCAAATGTTTGCTATGGATATAATTTATTTGCGGTTATCTGTCTGTAGTTCAGAGGCATGATAAGCAGAGAATTTTTATAAACGTTTTTAGTACAGTAGGCTTCAATTACCTTATTATTTTATTTTAAAGAAGGATGAATTTCGCATTCTAATTCCAAACAA
>BMAO01031547.1:0-17535 GCA_019973975.1 Trichonephila clavata
ACTTGACATTTTATACAGAATTCTATGAATAATATATATAATTCGTGTCACAGAATGCAGTTAACAATATATTTTAATCAAGAATCTACTAAAGAATAGTGTTAGGTTTCAATTATTATTAATTTTTTTAGAGACTCGTTATAAATTTAATGATATTTTTTGCCAAAACATGTAGCATGTATTTATGCAGTTTTTAACTTGTACACGAATGATGTGTCTAAAATAAATAAAACATATTTAGCAATATCGACCCACTCTTCTCGTGAAAATGGTCTGGATTGATTATTTTGCTGTAGAAGGCAACTTTATTTAAAGATAATTATTTTTATTTATTCTGCCTTTACAATAATCCTTACATTCACAAACTAAAACCCTAAATTAAGTTAACGATTTGTTTATATTGTTGTAAGTGGGATGCTTGATTTTTTTTTTTGGTTTATAAAACTTTGTGATCCACAAACACGCAGATACTGATAGTGGAGGTTTGTTAAAAGTTTTAAGTATAGATTCTGGGAGTAAGATTGGAACGATTATAGATAATTAGACAGTATTATATGAGTACAGATTGGAATTATTATAGATTATTAGATATTATTATATGAGTGTAGGAAATATTACAGATTATTAGATATTATTATGTGAGTACAGATAGGAATGAATACAGATTATTAGATATTATATGAGCACAGACTGGAATGATTATAGATTATTAGATATTATTATATGAGTACAAATTGGACTTAAATCCACGATTACGTAGATACGAGGCTGGCTACTAGTTGTCATATCTCAGCTCCTTCATGGATTTGGAATTATTGTTGGCTAAATTTGCTGTTTCTTATGCCATTTTTAAAGATGACAGGAAGATTTCCGGCCATTTACTGTTTTTCTATAATATCTTGAAATTTAATCCAGTTGGCATACGTGATAAATGTATAGGCATGTGTTAGTAAATTTCAGGCAAATTGAGAAAGAGTTACCATTTCTATTAACCAATTGATTGATTAGGTTTAGATACTATTTTTCGTTTTTTGAAATTTTACACTTATGGGAATATTTTGATCTTGTGAGTCCTTATTTAGAGTTTAAAATTACCGCTTTCTTTAAATTCCTTTTTATTTGTTTCCTATCTCGGGATTTAATTTTAGTGTACATCGTAATTTGAGAGGATTTCATAAATTATTTTTTTAAATAAACGTAATTGTTTATTTTTCAGTCCATCTAATATAGTGGATATTATCTCCAGCTTTATGTCATAAAATCAATCAGATCAATATGAAATATAAAACAAAAATCTGAAAAAAAGTTCATGTAACTGATAATTGAGAACTTAATAATAGAGCAATAAGTAAATTGCTTAGAAAAATAATAATATTATTTAATTCATATTTTTTTATTTTAAATATTACATGTGTGGAAAAAATCGTTCAATGGAATTTTAAAGTAAAGATCTGAGCTTTACTTTCTTTATTTTTAAATATAAATCTCATAATTACATGAATATCTACAAAATATATATTTCATTTTTTTTAATGTTTTCTCCTCACAATGGTGGTTTTTTCGTGAGTTTACACACTAAAAATATTATCAATAGTAAATTCAAAAGAGTTTTTTCATTCTGAGATAAATCAGTTTAAAGTTTTTGTTTGCAATTGGAATAAGAATATATAAAACGAACATAAAATTTATAGTAACTCTATTTTTTTTTAACTTGAAGCTGTTTGAAGTTGCGAGATTATAAGAAATACACATTAAATAATTCAGACTAAAAAAATTGTGTTATTTTTGACCGATTTTTGTCAATTGAATCGAATTTTTATGTGTGTGTGTGTGTGAGGGGAGGCCCTTAATTATTTTCAAATAATTGAAAAAAGCTGTTATTAAGTATTTGAATATCTAAATAGGTAACTTTCAAAAATAATTCTTCAAAAAAAAACATAAAACTTGAAACATAAACATAGATTTCATTTGGAAACATAAAAAAAATTTAGATTTAATTTAATGCCTTCATACATGTTATGTAAAGGCTATAAACTAAATATGCATAGCATTAACATTTATTACAAATATATTCTTTAAAGTTATAGTAAATTATATTTACTTTTAAAATATTTCTTGATATAATTAAAAGTATGAAGCCTTCCTCAGGTCCTCGATCCACAGCAAATATACCTCGCAATTTCTAAATTCAGGGAATTATTGAGATCGGATTATGAACTAGCTCCCAGAACAATGGTTTTGTGTTCCTACTTAATTATCATGCATACGTTACTCTCTATGACAGATTTCTTACAGAATCAAGACTCGAACATATAAATCCTCTAAAATATTGCAGTTCACCAGCTAAATGTCTTGGCTCGCACTTTTTCACGTTAAAAACAGGTAAAAACAAAAATGTATCGAAGCAATTGTACTAAATCATTTCAGAAATTCTTACAAAAAGATATATTTAACTGTTATCGCACTACATGCGAAGTTTTACTTTCACTACAATCCATCCAAGAATAATTACGATAAATATCTATAATACAAATTGTTACGACCCGTATGTGCAGAGGGCGCTAGTAGTCCTCTTTATTTACATTTTTCTCAGTATGCATGTAACCAACCCAAGGATGGACGTACCAACCGTCGCTCAATAAACCATCATTATTTAAAGTATACAGTCCGCGCTCTCTTTGCTTGAGTAGATAAATTACACATAACTCAAGGTCTGCTCATAGCCAGTTCAATACATTTATAGTACTACCACACCTTTTGTGGTCACAGTTATAGCTACGCACCCTACCCATTTTTGTGTGGTCCGTCGAGCGGAGCCAAAATTTAAAATGGCTCCAAGAAAACTCTCAGAGCTCACCGTGTTGAGCAGGCGTAAATCACGTCTGCTGGTCAAATTACGCGAATTAAAAACTGTTTGGAAAATGTGGATTCACACCGTTGAATCAAGCTGGATAAAAAAACAAGCTCGCTCGCTTTCCGAGATTAAAGGGAAAATTGACGTCTTACGGGACGAAAGCTACAGTGTTCTTTTCGCATGAGGAGCTTCCAATTTCGAAAGCAGTTTGGACAAAATGGTAGAAGACGCGGGTAATTTAGAGGCGAGTCTCAATACCTTACTTGAACCTTCTAATGTGAATACCTCTGAATTATCTGATAAAAATAATTTTTCGAATTGCAATGTGAAACTGCCATCCATTAATTTACCAGAATTTTGGGACAGTACATTGATTGGTTGGAATTTAAATCCACAATTCGCATCATTAATTCATGAGAACGCTAGTTTATCAGACTCTGAAAAACTATATTTATTTACAACCTGCCCTCAAAGGTCATGCAAAACAATTGCAAGCAGTAAAGGATTCGTACTCATCTTTATTCGAAGCCTTAAAAGTCAGATACAAAAATAAAATATTAATCGAAAATAGCATATTGGTGGACTTTTAAAATCCTAACAAAGTAAAATTTGAATCTGCTTTCCACCTGAGAAATTTAATCGATTCCATTCAGAATCATCTTAGAGCCTTAAAATAATTAAATTAGAACCTAACACCTTGTGTGAATCAATGTTAATTTTTGTTGTAACTCAAAGTCTAGATGATGAATCGCGAAAACAATATAAATGGAATTACATTCCAATGATTGCATAGATGGGGTAAATTTTTAGACTTCTAATTAAAAGAAGTCAAGCCTTAGAAACGTGCAAAGAAATTATTCACTGGAAAAAAAAGAAAGAATATTCTCCAAATTCAAATCATTCGTCGTGAAAAGTGATAAAAAAACCTGCCTTTATATTCTTCAGAACCGCACCCAATTTTTAAGTGCAAACAATTTCACGATATGTCTGTTCAAGACAGAAACAACAAAGTCAAATCCCTTAATTTATGTTTTAATTGTCTTGGTCATCACCTTATTAAGAACTGTGTAAAACTGAATAAGAAATGTAAGTTTTGTAATGCGAATCATAATTCTCTTCTTTGCAACGCAAGTGTACCCCGACAAGTAACAAACGAAAACAACAGAAATTTTCCCTCTCCACAGAGTTCATCAGGGGTCATTCATGACCGGAGTGTCGCTAATTCACCCCTGGAACCATATACCCCAACCACTGCGTGTCTTTACAATGAGGTTGGAGAGAGATCAGTTTTGCTTTCGACCGCCAAGGTCAAAGTTCAAAACGCCGCAGGGATGTGGGTTTCAATGATAGCCATCCTTGATTCTGGCAGTCAACAAATCTTTGTAGCTTCCAAGCCGCAAATGTCCTCGGTTTGAAGAAACACGATTTTTGTGCAACTATTGTAGGTGTTAGCGGGAGTTGTTTTTCCGTGAGAAAAAGGGTTTCAACTGAAATATCGAACGGGGGTTCATTTAAAAGAAAACTCAACTTTCTTTTATAGTCCCGGAAATAACAGGATGTGTTCCTACTCAGCCATTTAATTTAACAAACATTAATTTGCCTCAAAATGTAAGTTATGTAGATGCGGAATTTAATATTCCGAAACGAATAGATATTCTCCTGGGAGGTGAAATATTTCATGAATTATTAAAAGTAAACAAATAAAATTACATTACAATTCAATAATATTGCAGGACTCTGTTTTCGGGTACATCGTAACAGGTTCCATTCAAAACGATCAATCAAACTACTATTTTTGCAATTTCATTCAAGATCAGGTTGATAAGAATTTAACAAAATTCTGGATTTAGAAGCAATAGGAATTAAAGAAGAATCTAGCTGTGATTCAGATGACCAGGCCATGCAACATTTTAAATCCTCAGTACGTTTCAATAGTGGCCGTTATGAAGTTGGGTTCCCTGGAAAAGAGATAAACAAGAGTTAAATGACAATTTTTCCGTAGCAGAAAACCGTGCCAAATCGTTAGCAAAAAGATTCATTCGGACCCACAACTCTGTTCAAACAATTTTTTGAATTTTAAGAGAATATGAGTCGAAAGGGTTTTTCAAATCGAAAAACCAACTAAAAGAGCAGTATTTTATTTACACACCAAGCGGTCTTTCGCCAAGAAAGCCTTACTACGAAAATGCGCATTGTCTTCGATGCAAGCTCCTATGAAGATGGAAAATAGCTCTCAATGAGTGTATATGGCAGGTGCGAATTTGCATCCAAACATATTCCACATGATAATTTATTTTCGCTTGAACACGATTGCTACTATCGCAGACGTAGAACGTGCATTCTTACAAATCTCATTACGTGACGAGGACAGAGATGCAGTTAGATTTCTGTTTCCAGAACTTGAATCAAATCAAACAGATCCCTACAAGTTTCAAGTGTATAGATTTAAGCGTGTGATGTTTGGAGTCAACGTAAGTCCCTTCTTACTCTCCGCAACAATTAAATATCGCATCGAGAAATTCCGAGAGCAATATCCAGCAGAAACGGAAATGCTTGACACTTGTCTCTATGTGTTGACGACGTAATTAGTGGTGCTGAGAGCATTTCCCAAGCCTTAAAATTATCAAAGGATGCTGACATCATGAAGAATGCCAGCATGACGCTACGGAAATGGAATTCAAACAACCAAACACTGATGAGATCTTGGAAAGGGGAAGAGGGCTTGAGATACCTCCTCGTCACTTGGAAGACAGTTCTCAAATCACTTTATCAAAGGTTTCAGGGATACCATGGAATGTCTTCCATGACTATTTCACAATTGATATGAAAGGTCTTATGGAATTGGATACGTCAAAACCTATCACAAAAAGAGTTGTATTTCAATCAGCTGGTAAAATATACGATCCAGTTGGGTTTTCGTCACCTTACACAACTAGGCTCAAATGCCTATTACAAGAACTTTGGCTACGGATGACGGATTTAGCCTAGGATGACGAGCTACCACCAGATATTTATGCAATATGGTCACAATGGTGGTCAGAACTTCCACTTTTATCATAATTAAAGATTCCATGAATGATCCTCAATTCCAGTGTAGATTCAAGTGATGTCCAAATTCATACATTTTCTGATGCCAGTCAAAAAGCATATGGACAGCCGCCTACTTGAGGTCAAGTACAAAGACAGAATCAGCATTTATCTCGTGACATCCGAGAGCCGTGTCGCACCTCTGAAAAAGTTATCCCTGCCCAGATTGGAACTGATGGGTGCTTTACTTGCTGCACGCTTAGCGAAGGAAATAAAGAAAATCATTGATCAAAAATGTTCAACCAAATCCTTTCTGTGGACGGACTGTGAGATAGCCTTATATTGGATCAAAGGCCCAAGCCATATATGGAAACCCTTTGTGGCGAACAGGGTTCGCGAAATTCAAGCCCTCACCGATCCTAACTTGTGGTTCCACTGTTCAGGCAAGGACAACCCAGCAGATCTCCTTACCAGAGGAAATAGTGTTGATGCTCTTTTTCAACCAACTCCAAGTGGTGGAATGGATCCTCATTTCTACGTGAAACCAACTTTCTGACCAAAGAAATAAATGAACCTATCCCAGAAAGGTTGTATTCAATAGAAATGAAAAAGAACTCAAATCCAAAAAAAGGACATTTCCTTGACATTGACAGTGACTCAAAACAATTTCTTTGAAAACATAGTTCATATTTCAAATAATTATATAAAATTTATTCATGTTGTAAGTTTTCTTTACAGGTTCATACATAACTGTAGAATAAGAACTGCAAAGATAAAGGGACCCCTTACTTCACAAGAGGTAAGTCATGCTGAAAACTGGCTGATCCGCTCATTGCATGAAAGGGAATTCCCTGAAGAAATGCGTAAATTGTCGGCAGGTGAGCCTATTCCTATTAGAAGCAAATTACCCCCCTCCCCCCGTCTTAATGTTTTTCTTGATGATAGTAACATTATTAGATTAGGAGGCAGACTTGCAAATTCAAATTTAAACGAAAAGGCTAAATTTCCCATGATTTTACCTAGTAGAAATATTTTAATTGATATCATATTGAGCTATTATCATAAAACGTATTTGCATGCAGGACCCCACTCACTCTTGTATCTTGTTCGTCAAAAATTCTGGCCCCTCAATGGCAGAAAAAACTGTCGTAGAATTATTCATGAATGTGTGATTTGCTTCAAAAATAAGCCCATCACAATGAATCAAATTATGGCCAACCTACCGAGAGATCGTGTATCTCCGAATTATCCCTTTAATATCACGGGCATTGATTTTGCAGGCCCATCCTTTATTAAATTTAAAAATCAAAGAAAAGGTGCACTAAATAAGATTTACGTAGTAATATATGTATGTTTATGTACAAAAGCAATTCATTTAGATTTTGTGACAGATCTCACATTTCAAGCATTCATAACAAGTTTAAAACGGTTTTTTGGTAGAAGAGGAAAGTGCGCAAAAACCACCTCCGACAACGTTAAAACATTTGTTGGCGCAAATGCCGAAATTAAAAAATTGTTCAAAATGATTAAACTACCTGATCAAACATTAGCAGAATTTTTGACTAATGAATCCATAGAGTGTAATTTTATCCCACCAAGATCCCCAAACCATGAAGGACTATGGGAAGCAGGAGTAAAGTCATTTAAATTCCACTTAAAAAGTGTTGTAGGGAACGCACACGTAACTCTCAAAGAATTCATCACACTACTTTGTGAAATTGAAGCAGTGCTAAATTCCCGACCACTCACTCCTTTGACATTAAATTTCAATGATTTCGAAACACTGACCCCTGGACACTTCTTAGTAGGTAGACCCAAACTTCCATAGTTGAACCGCAAATAACTGATATAAACGAGAATCGTTTGTAGAGATGGGAAATAGTAAAAAAAAATTACCCAACACATATATAAGCTTTTAAACGCGATTATTTAAATAATTTACAAGAACGTCACAAGTGGAAATTTAACAAGAATAACGTTTCTGTGGGAACCTTAGTTTTAATCAAAGATTAAAATCTTCCCAGTATGAAATGGAGTACTGGTCGAATAACCGAAGTATTTCTTGGCACCGATGGTAAAGTCCGAGTTGTGAACTTGCGTGTGCCAAATGGAGAAACATATTAAAAAGAACCGTTAGAAATCTTTGTATATTACCAGTATGAATTTGTTTGTAATTAACGTACATGTATAAATTAACTTTAATCGTATTTTAAGTATCATCAAATGTATTGTGTATTTTGCATTTAAGTAATGTAGATATTGTTTTTGCATTTAAGGGTAGATATTGTGTATTTACATTTAATCGTTGTGCATGTATTTTTGCTTTGTAAATATTGTGTATCTTATGTTTTAGTATCGTAAATGGCATTATGTATTTGTATTGAAATTTCATTTCAATGGTGGGGACTCAGTTACGCACCGCATGTGCAGAGGGCGCTCGTCCTTTTTGTTTACATTTTTCTCAGTATGCATGTAACCAACCCAAGGAGCGGACGTACCAACCGTCGCTCAATAAACCATCATTATTTAAAGTATACAGTCCGCGCTCTCTTTGCTTGAGTAGATAAGTTACACATAACTCAAGGTCTGCTCATAGCCATTTCAATACATTTATAGTACTACCACACCTTTTGTGGTCACAGTTATAGCTATCGCACCCCACCCACAAATGTTAAGATAATTGATTATATTTCCCTGAATATTTTTTTCTGGGGTAGAGATCAACGATGCTTATTTATAGAGAACTCAATGAGAAAGTGGAGCATATTAATCTAAATGTTACCGTTAACAGCCAAAAGTATTTAATGCAGGTATCAAAAAAGCTTTTTAAAGTTTATGAAATTTTTTATTCACTGAATTTTACCTGTTGGGAGTGACTTCAGACCAAAAGCCAACACCATACCTTCGTAAGTTACGTGTGTGCTACGCAAATATCTTTTACGTACAAAAGAATGTTGTGCAGTGCCACAATAAAAATAGAGATGAGAAGCGAATTTGCTAAATAAAGTGTGATCGTTTGTTTTCGTTTTATGCATTTATCTCTTTCTTGTAATATTTTCTACATTAAACCACGCTACATTTTTTGAATTGGTGTAAATTAAAACAATAAGAAAAACTATGGATTACTCTTCTAATTATTGAGTTATGTACAATTTTTTATGGCTATATTTGGTGCATTTAGTTTTGCCAATTGTTTTATCAGTTTCAATGGTAGAGTTCAGCTTCATATCTATTCAGCAATTCATTTTAACATTTCATGATATTGTAAAACCTTGCCAAAATGTAATACTTTGGAACACTAGAATACGAATAATTAAATGTTTCTGCATTTCATCTGGACATCTTAGGTTTTACGTATAACATGTTTTGTGTTTGTCTTTAACAATATAAGAATTGCTGATAGATATGAAACTTACCTCATGTATATTAATAAAATTTTATAAAAGAAATATTTTTAAACATTTGTTTTAGAAGTAATATATATATATTGGGAATTTTTTTTTACTGCTTGTCTTTTACTTACTGACTTTAAATCTCATAAACAATAAATGAATGTTTTGAAGTCCTTGGTTCTTTTTCCTTCCTTAGAAACTCCACATGCCAAAACAATATTCGTATAAAAAATTATATACGTGTTTTTTTAAAGAAGTCGTGTTTCACAAAAGGAACATGGCGCGGAACATATATAAACATAGTAATCATAATTTTGAATGCATGTCACTTAAGAAATTTGTTCAATAACATAACAATAGATGTCGATGGCAAAGAACTATTTTATTCATTAAGTTAAAAAGAAAGTATGCAATAAACTATCCCATAGGAATTTAATATTTTAGAGACATATGATTAAATATATAAAATGCAACAAAAAAAATCAATATTTCTGAAAGAAGTTTAGTTTATGTTTTGTCAATTTTTCGAACATTTATTCAAAGAAAATTGGTTTTTTGGAAGATAAACTGATACCTTTTTATTAATGTATTCTGGAAATGTTACTGCGGCGCTGGCTGTCAGATCTCTTGTTAAAATAAACTGCAGTGACCTATTTTTGTATAGATTTTAGTCATTGAGAATGAAGATTTAATTCCTTGATCCACTGTTGACTCAAGTTTGATATCGTCATTTTTGTTGTGTGTCCCAATGTGTCCTTCATGTCAGTGATGTATAATAAAATATTAATATCCCAATTTCGTTACATTTGTTTTAATGTATATCTTTATATATATTACAGAAGATGTAATAATATGTAGAGTTCTTGAATAAAATGTATCATCATGCTAATTTTTCTCACAGTTTAAAAATTTATGTAAAGTATATTTATGTTGCGAGCAGAGTGCTAGAAGACGCTCATACTTTGATAATATTAAAATAATTATGGCTAATATATAAATGGGCTCATTTTCAGATTGCTATGGAATTTTATGTTGCCGGAAACTATTCGATATTAATGGATTTTGATTACTTTATAATTTCTTTCTAAATTTTTAGATGATCAAAATAAAAGGGAATAACATTCTGTAGACATTTGACTCTTAGTATACTTATAATTTCAGAATGAATTAAAAACCGAGAGGAAGGTTTAAGAATGTTTGAAATTTAAAAATTGTTAATTTTAAGACTATATATTTTGTTGAAATAGTTAAATTTGATTGTTGGTAGTATTTATCCTTTATAGTTTTACAAGAATTGGATATGTTTTCTTTTAAGATGTTTTACTAATTTCATAACTACAATTAAGTGTTTATGGAAGGATTTTTAATTTGTCCAATATAATAGTTTTAATATATTTTCAGTCAGAAACATGTTTCTATAAATAAAATCTTACTACTATTTTTTAAAACAATTTTTTCTCTACTTCTCTAGAAAATATAACTGTTCCTTTCATTTTAACCTTGCTGAAACTGACATAAATTTAAGGGATTGAAAGTTAAAAGTGCAATTGTATGGGGTTTTAATTAAATTTATGAAAAATGTCAATATAATGTAATAAAATTAGTTATGAAATATATATATATATATATATATATATATAAATTCTGCCTCAAACAAAATCACTGGTAATATTAATAAAATGATATGTCTATATTATCAGTTTCTGTTCCTCACCCCCGCATAAAATAAAGAAAAATAGAATAATTTTTCATATCTGAAGTGAAACAAAATTCGTATATTACCGAGTATTTAATTAAATTCTAACTTAAAATCTATATACCTGATTTCTATTTTTATCTTTATATTTACAATAGTGGTAATCTAACATTACATTCTCTAAGATTCAGGGAAAATATTTTGGAAGTATGAGTTTATTAAATGTAGTAAAAGTAGCTTCCTTAGCTTTATTTTCTTATTTGAAATTTTCTCAGTACATTATTTTTCAACAATATTTACGCTGTTTTAATAGAATGCTATCGGTTTCTTAAATTCGATGAAAAGTTGAAAGTAAATTAAAAAGTATACATTTTTCTGCAAAATCATCAAATTGAGTTTTAGCTTAGAAGTATTGTTACATAATCTATCTGATGCCTTTTGTTCAAAAATGCTTGAATTAAAAATTTCGTTGCATTTTTGACATTTTTCAGAAAATAACTACAAAAAATGTAAAAATTTGCTCTTTACGCGACGATTTGTTTGTTAAACTTGTAATAATTGATGCATTATCTATTCGATTGGTTTATGATATTCCACTTTAAAACATAAACAAATATAATTATTACACTAATGCTTCGAGTTATGATTACTTTCAAACAAACTTTTGAGAACGCTACACTCAGAATGTGAGTATCAATGATAGTACAGTAGGAAAAATTATATATGTATTCATATGAATTTTTTAAGGTATCCGTACACCTTCAAAACGTCATTTTCGCCGAAATTTTTGAATTTTGATTTTATTTTAAAATTTGAACTTTTTTCTTTAAAATGGTGCTTAAATTTTGTTCCTATCTAATTTAGAACTTAAGTTATGGGGATTTGAATTTTACTCGGTAGCTACTTTTTGAAACCGGAAGTACAGGTCTACATTCCGGAAGTTGAAAAAAATGTTTGTTTACATTTTTATTTTACAAAGTATTGCTTAAATATGCAATAGTAGAAAATTTATACACTTTAATATATGAATTTGAGTTTTCAGAATCTTCAGAAATATAATTGGCAACAGGTTTTTACTAATATTTTTATCCAAAATCTGGCAGGAAAAGAGAGTGTGTTATTGTTTGTTTACATTTGCTTACGATTGCGCAGCACTTTCTAAGTTTCTGTTAAATCCTTTTTTATTGCTGAAAATTTTAATTTTTTAAATTTAAAATGGGAAACTTAAAGCGCAGAATTGATTCAAAGAGAAAACGACAATTTCGTGGTAATGGATCTACTAATAAAGATTCCACAAATTGTAGCTCAACATCCACCAACGCCAGTTCTTCAAAGATCAAAATGCCTACTGTTTTTGATGAGGAATTGGCAGAGTATGAGCATAAAACACTAACAGGAAATATAATCATAGATATTGATGTCCTCTTAAACGTTTTTTCACAACTTTGTTGCCCAAGATGTTTCGAAGAAGGCTTATTGCTTTCTGAGGATTCAAGGTATGGTTTGTGTTCAAATTTTGTTATAAGGTGTAAACATTGTAACTTTTACTCAGGGTTTTCTAGTTCAAAGAAAACTTTAAACTGTCCTGAAGTAAATACAAGATTTGTTTATGGTATGAGACAAATTGGTAAAGGTTTTTCTGCTGGGTTTAAATTATGTGGTACGTTAAATTTACCCAAGCTCAGTAAAACTGCGTACACTAATCATGAGAACAAACTCATGTCTGTGATTTCAGAAGTTAGTGAACTATCAATGCAAAAAGCAGCTTCTGAACTGTTAGTTCTGAACGTAAACATCCTTCTAACAATAAAATAGTTGAATGTGGTGTTTCAGTGGACGGAACATGGCAGATTAGGGGTTACACTTCCATGAATGGGTGTGTCGCAGCTTTGTAAGTTGACACTGGTAAAGTAGTGGACATTGAAATGATGTCGTCATATTGCCCCATCTGCAGAAAGATTTCTAAAATGCCTAAAAGCACTGAATCGGAAACTTTTGCAGCAGATCACGTATGCCATAGCAATTTTCAAGGTTCTGCGTTGAAAATGGGAACTGTTGGTGCAACTAGAATCTTCCAACGTTCTCTTGTGAAGCGAGGCCTTAAATATGCACAATATTATGGTGACGGGGATTCCAAGGGCTTTATCAGTGTCAAAGATACTTATGGTAAAGATAGTGTCACAAAATATGAATGCATCGGTCATGTTCAAAAGAGATTAGGTGCGAGATTGCGCAAACTAAAGTCAAAAAATAAAAATCTGTCTGGTAAAGGCAAACTCCCTGACTCTTTTATTGACCGATTGCAAAACTATTATGGAATTGCTGTTCGAAGCAATGTTGGAAACCTCTCCGGTCTTCAAGAAAATGTTATTGCGGCCCTATTTCATTGCTCATCAAGTGCCAAGAAACCCATGCATGGACAGTGTCCCATCGGAAAAGATAGTTGGTGCTACTACCTGCGAGCACTATCTTGTGGCCAAAAACCAGAAGAAAAATGTAAAGCTTATCTAATGAAGTTTTAAACATGATTAAGCCTACATATTTAGAATTATGTACCAAAGAACTACTAACTAAATGTCTGCATGGCAAAACTCAAATGAGTGTTTTAATGGCATTATATGGCAGAGAGTACCGAAAGAAGTTTTCGTGTGTCTGAAAACTTTAAAATCTGGTGTATTGGATGCTGTTATACAATTTAATGATGGGTACAAGGGTTGTGTTGACATTTTTAAAAAACTTAATATAACTCCTGGTTATTTTACTTTAAAATCATACAAACATCTTGACGTAAAAAGAATTAACGATGCAGAACGTCATTCAACACCAAATGTAAAGCAGCGTAGAAAAATTTTAAAAGCAACCAGGAAAAAAAAATCAATGTTTTAGAGAGTAAAGAGGGTGTTATTTATAAATCAGGGGAATTTTAAGTATATCTAATTGCGTTTAATATTAAAAATTGCAGTTTAAAGTTTATTTCTGATTTATTTCAAAATGCATTTTTTTAACGTATTGGCATCTGACAACGTAAATATCAGAAAAAGTTGTGAACCAAATTAGTTTAAATTTTACAAGTACATTTATTTTATAGATTTAAAGAACCCCTACTATTTTCATGTTTATAGATTTGAAATATTTTTAGTAACTAAGATGTATATCATGTCTCGTAATAATTTTTTAGTGATTTTTCAATGTTCTTTTACTCGAACCTTGATAAAAATTGTAATAATTTGATTATCATTAAGAAAATGGTACCAGCCCTAAAAAATGTTATGCTGATCAACATCAAATTTACAGAAAAGTGATGTTTTTGTTTTCATTTGAGTTATGTGCGATACTCTAACAACGAATTTAATTACAATTTTCACTATATTTTTCTCCCTAATTTTTTTTTTTTTTTTGTGTTAGAAGTAAAATATTAAATGTATTTTTCATAGTTTTAAGTTATGTTTCATCAGTAAAAAATATTTTAATAGCAAATATTACAGTTATTCAAAAAATTTTCTTTGAAGGTGTACAGATACCTTAAGTTCTGTGAAGCATCTCTTATACAAATATTAAAAGATTAATGAAAACTATAAAGCTTTTTCAGATATAAAAAAATGAAGTTCACGGGTTTTCGATTTCGAAACTCGGCAATTACAGAAAATTTAATTATAACCTATTATTGTGAATAGTAAAATAATTTAAAATAACAAAATGTGTTAATGAAAAGAAATAACTGTTTTTGAAGAAATTAATATTAGAAGTGTTTGACATTATTGCTGGGATTATAAACAAAGGGAAAGGTCTGTCACGTACATGCAAGTGAAAAAGAATAAATACACTGCTGGCCACCGTAAATGCAACACCCTGAAGGAAGCACGCAAATTACATGAAATTTACAACATGCATTAGCGGAGGTGAGATATGCAAATGATTAGAATTTCAGCGCAGACAAAAATCACGCACGCCTGTGGCGCCACCTCAAAGCGCTATTTAAGGCTTGGAGATTTCGACGATTTCAAATTCGGCAATTGTGTTTTTCTTGTGTTTTTTTTTCAAAAAACGATCAGTTATGTCTCGTAGAAAAAGAGATCAGCTTTTGATCAAGTAGTCGAGTTCGACAGAGGAAGGAGAGTGGCCTACCGAGATTGTGGATTATCTTTCAGGAAAATCGGTAGTCGTGTTGGACGAAACAGAACAACTGTAATGCGGATAAATGACCGTTGGATTCAGGAGGGTACGTCGTAAAGACATGGTCGATCGCATCCACATCAGTGCACCACTTTACTTGAGGACAGGCAAATTGTGCGCATGGCAGTGACGGATCGTTCAGTCACAGCACGTGACAGCACATTGAGTCTGTAACGCATCATTCAGTGTCTGCGCGTACCATTCGACGCCGTTTACAGCAGAGTGTTCTGTCCGCAAGACGTCATTGCTTGGTCTACCCTTGACGCAGAACCACAGACGTCTCACCGCCATGGTGCGATGAAAGAAGATATGGGTGGCAGAATGAATGAAGTTGTATTTACTGAGAGTCACACATTGTCTGCAACACCACGATGGTCGGATTCGAGTCTGGAGACACCGTGGAGAGAGGATGCTGAACAGCTGCGTTATGCACCCCACACTGGTCCTGCACCGGGTATTATGGTATGGGGCGGTATTGGATATCACTCTCGCACTCCTCTAGTAAGCATTGCCAGTACTTTAAACAGCCAGAGCTACATCTCCGAGGTGTTGGAGCCAGTTGTCCTTCCTTACCTTCAGGGCTTTGCCACAGTCATATTTCAACAAGATAATGCGCACACACGTATCACGCATTGTCCAAAGTTTCTTCGTCAATCACCAGATTGAATTGCTTCCCTGGCGGCTCGCTCCGGATCTTTCGCCGATAGAAAACATGTGGTCCATGGTTGCTCAACGATTGACCCAGATTACACCCTCAGTGCCCACCAGATCAACTATGGCAACGTATGGAATCTGCTTGGTCTGCTGTACCCAAGAACCATCCAAAGTCTCTTTGAATCAATGCCGAGGCGTGTGGCAGCGGTGATCTCCAACAGTGCTGCTACTCTGGCTACTGATTCTGGCAGAAACCACACTTCACAGAAGTCTATCATTGATACTTGGTCAACATGTTATCTACAAATAAATTTTTTGTGTATCTTTTGTCTTTCTTGGTGTTGCATTTACGGTGGCCAGCAGTGTATATATGTAGGCTTATTATGTAAGCTTATTGGTGGCAGAATTGAATGAAGTTGTCTTTACTGATGAGTCACGCATGTATCTGCAACACCACGATGGTCGGATTCGAGTCTGGGAGACACCGTGGAGAGAGGATGCTGAACAGCTGCGTTATGCACCGCCACACTGGTCCTGCACGGGTATTATGGTATGGGCGGTATTGGATATCACTCTCGCTCTCCTCTAGTACGGATTGCCAGTACTTCAAACAGCCAGCGCTACATCTCCGAGGTGTCGGAGCCAGTTGTCCTTCCTACCTTCAGGGCTTGGCCACAGCCATATTTCAACAAGATAATGCGCATCTACACGTATCACGCATTGTCCAAAGTTTTTCGTCAATCACCTGATTGAATTGCTTCCTGGCCGCTCGTCTCTGGATCTTCGCCGATAGAAAACATTGGTCATGTTTGCTCAAGATTGACCAGATTACACCCCTAGCTGCGCACCAGATCAACGTTGGCAACGTATGGAAGCTGCTTGGTCTGCTGTACCCAAGAACACATCCAAAGTCTCTTTGAATCAATGCGAGGCGTGTGGCAGCGGTGATTTCCAACAATGGCGGCTACTCTGGCTACTGATTCTGGCAGGAACCACACTTCACAGAAGTAAGTCTATAAATTTAATGATTTGATTCTTGGTCAACAAGTTATCTACAAAATAAATTTTGTTGTGCTATATCTTGTCTTTCTTTGTTTGCATTTACGGTGGCCAGCAGTGCATAATAAGGATCATATTGGTAGCGATTTTTTAAAGATTTTACTATAGTGTCTTACCTGAAGGATGCAATGAATTCTGTCTATTACGATTATTTAGATAAAATGGAGGGAAAAAAATTGTAGATAAAATTGGAATATTGATGAATACAGTAAATGAAAGTGAATTTTCCAATGATTCTTCGTTAAACACTGTAGATGCAAAAATTAGATTTAACTGTTGTTTAAACATTTGCAAACATGACAGAACAGATTTAGAGATTTAAACTCCAGGTCATGTTCTCCTGCAAAACTATCATAGAAGCAAATGTCGGTATGGTATGCGTTACAATGACAGAAACCAAACGATGCATTAAGATGTGTCCATACGCAGCAAAGCTAAAGAAACGTCAATTTTGGTGGTTACTGGTAGTTGCAACAGTTTCAACAACTCTCTCTCTCTTATTCGTTCACGACCGCAAATATAAATTAAAATTTTTGATGAATAATAGTGCAGCTCTCTCTTTTATTTTGGTTTCCCACTTTCTCACACAAATTTTATAAGTGTGAGCCTCATACGAAATTTGTTGCGAGTTAAGCTAACGAAAAGAGAGCAACACATTTAGAACTAGATCTTTGTTTCCG
>BMAO01031548.1:0-33558 GCA_019973975.1 Trichonephila clavata
ATGACCATAATTAACATTAATGTAAATGGGCAAAGAAACTATAACCCTACGCGATGTATACAGATTTCAGGAGTGTACTGATTCAATGCACAAAAAACAGCAAAACTAAGATTAATGGCGCCATCTATATATATTTTTAGTAAATAAACTTAATATAAGAATATAATAAGAAAATGATATACTATAAACTAAATAGAAATGAATACATTAAATAAAAATAATTAAATAGCTATAATTTTGAAGACATATATTTATATATAAAATTAGCTGGATAGTTATAGTCTAGGCAACTTTGAAAGAATTTTTTTATAATTATTAATTCTCAATACTTCTTCAGATACTAAATCATTATTTCTTTTTATATAATTTAAAATGATATTTCTAAAAATTGAAATGTGCAGGGTACTATTCCAATATAGCATTTTTATAACATTAAAATCAAAAGAGTCTCTTTTATCATAAATATTACTTTTTAGCATATTATTTCCAACTTTTAATTCTAGATCAAGGAAATTTGCTGACCCTATATTGCAATTGGTTTTTATTAATTTCAAGTAGTGTGGATAATAATTAAAAATAGGAGTAAAGTCAACTTTATTACTGAAAATAATTAAACCATCGATGTACCAAAAAAGTAACAAGAGTCTGTATCAATTTTTTCATTCTCATCATAGTGTAAATGGATATTAGCCAGACTATTACTTGCTGGGCCACCCTGTGGCAGACCTTTAATTATATATATATTTTTATTATTTATATATATATATATATATATATATATATGTATATATATGTATATATTTATATATATATATAATATGTGTATATATATGTAATATTGTATATAATATATATATATATTATTAGACCTTTAATTATTATAATATATATATATATATATATATATATATATATATATTTAATATTCGCAGCTATTCAATTCAGTCAAAGAATTATCTTCAGTTATAGTTTTTAAGAGATGAATTTAATTTTAGAAAAACGCAATGTTTTTAATTTTACATTTTATTCATCTCCTATTCGAGTGTAATATAATGCATGAATTACTTAAGAAGTTGTTAAGTAACGGCATAAGTGGAGATTTAAGTTTATAAACGTTGATTTTTAGCTATTTTTAATATTACTTTTATGATTTATATGTATTAAAATAAATAATTTTACTAGAACGAATCGCTAATCGGTGCAAAATAATTTTCGGTAACGTATTTTGCTAACTCAAATAGATTCGACGGTTTCCCCGCATGTGGGAATACAATATACATTTGCCCATTCGAAAAATATTTATTTTCTAAGTCCAAGCATCAAATGAACATTGGTTTGCCTTTGATATTTATTTATGGTCATAGCGAAAGCCAAATAAATCAATAATTGAAATCTTTTGAATGACATTGGACATTCTAATGGTATCATTGTAATGTGTGGCAAAAGGTCGATTGTTCTTTACTCAGCAGTCAAAACTTTGCTTTCTGAAGTTTCCCGGTAATTTTTTTTGGTGGTCAAGCGTGTACCTTTGCATATTCTAGGTGGATATAAGTTACGCAGCAGAATAACAAGTGAATCGATCTTCACCAGAAGTTGTGTTGTGGCATTCTTGATATATTCAAAGAATTCAAAAACTCAGTTGAAAAATTTATGAATTCGGTTTCATCAACAATAGTTTCGATTTATTGAAAGGTATTGGGAACAAATGACCACAACTTTGTATCTGGAAGTTTATTTTGTCACACAATATTTAATGTTTTTCTTATTAAGTAACACGATTACAGAGGCAATCATTTTCTACATAATTATACATATTGGCTATGTTTCAATACGTTGATTTAATATAATTCTAAGTTATTCAACGCAGTGAAATTAATCTTCGTTTACAATTTTGGAGGGTTGAAATTAAGTATAAGACTACAATGATTTAAATTTTGCAGTTTATTCATCTCTTATTTGAGTATAGTATAATGAATGAATTACTGACGATGTTGTTAAGTAACAACATATCTGAAGGTTTAATTTTATAAATGTGGTGAATAGCATATATTTTTTGCAAATTTTAATCTTATTTTTATCATTTTAAAGTTAAGGAATGAATAATTTTAATATTACTAATCAATAATTGGGTGCGCAATATTTCTTGGGGACTTTTGTCTTTTGCTAACTCAAACAGGTTCAACGTTCTCCTCACACGTGAGCATGAACATACAGTTGACCATTCGAGAAACATGGATTTTCTATGTCTGGGATCAAATGAACATTGTTTGACTTTGAGATTCATTTATTGACATGTCTTAAACCAAACGAATTGGGAATTGGAACTTACTGAATGACATTGAAGACTCTGAACGTATCAGTGGAATACGTGGAAACAGGCTTCGCTAAAAGATTACGTGGAAACAGAGCCGATTTCAATTTTAGGAGCAGTCTGTTGACTAAAAATTTTCAGAACATGAATTTTGAAATTTTGATGTTTCTAAAATTTCCAATTCGTGACCTTTCAGTGATATAAAGTGTTTGCTATTTTATGAATTAAAAGTATGTCAAAATGACTTTTAAAAAATTATCAGCTAGCATGCCACGCCAACTTTGACAGATAAAAAAATAAACACGGTCCTTTTAAATCAACAAATCACTTTCAAAGCCTCAAATCGTTTTATTTATTCACACACAATTAACAGTAGACTAACCGCAATTAAAATTGTATATTCCCTGTTTTTGAAGAGAAGTTGGCATACTTTCGTAGAATTTA
Organism: Trichonephila clavata; assembly: GCA_019973975.1. Classification (NCBI taxonomy): domain Eukaryota; kingdom Metazoa; phylum Arthropoda; class Arachnida; order Araneae; family Nephilidae; genus Trichonephila; species Trichonephila clavata. The sequence continues at coordinate 2,756 of BMAO01031548.1, forward strand.
ATGAAAGTATTTGCAACGAAAGTATGTAGTAATCAAAAAATAATACCAAAATGAAAATTTTCATTTTGAATGTTATTTTTCTTCTTTGAAGAAAAAAGCATATGCATTAAAGAACTTTAAATTTATGTTTATTAAGTAGCCAATTTAATAAAAAAAATTTAAAACTGCAATGCAAGTGTAACAGATCAAAATTTAATAAATGCCTCAAAAATAGGAAGTAGATTAAATAACCTACAACTTCCCTATTTAATGGGATGTATCGATATGCTAAGTCTCATAAAGACAATATATGCATTTTCCTCACACTGCAAAAAGAAAAAAAAGATAAAACATAAGAAATAGGTAATATTTAAAAAAACACAAAATTAGGGCAGGATATTTGAGAATGTAAGATTGCTTTCAAAAACTACTGTTGCCTAAAAATTATATTTTTAAAATTGGGTTTTATAAAAATGAATTTTTAAAATTACTGTATGTGTGAATACACTGCAAGTTTACATTACACATTCCTTATGTATATTTGTGCATACTGAAGTGATATTCTGTAAATATTACAAAAATATTTAGCTAAAAAGCATATGTCGTGACAAAAAAAAGACAACTTTGAATAAATTCAGTGATAAAAAGTAATTTTTTTTTGAAAAAAAATAACATATCTGAAAATTATTACTTTAGTAAAAATATAAGTATTTCCTCATTGTACATACAAGTTTTTAAACGTGAATATTCAAAAGTCTCGGAATGAATGGTACCTAGATAAAAATCAGATGCTCAATATCATTTGTCGTTGTCAGTAAGGCTTGTTACATACATACAAATACAGAAAGTTCATGTTTAAAAAATATTAAAACAGTATTTTAGGCTGTTTTAGAAATTATTGGACCAATTTAGAGAAGCTTTTGAGATCCAATACTTTTAAAAACGCTGTTTGCTTGCAATTATACAAAACATTAAAAAAAATTGGAATTTCATATATAATCATGTTTTTCCAAATGCACACTAAAGCCGTATTCATACATTTTCACATTATATTTATGATGAATTATTGTCAACTTTGACATTTGTAATGCATGAAAGCTAAATATTTTCAAAGAATTGATACAGAATTTCAGAAAACTGACGTAAATATTGCAAAATATCTCGTTAAACAAAAACTGAAAAATTGCAACGTATGTATTTCCTGAGCATTTTAAGACTTTTTTGTTTCTTGTATTACTTAAAATTTATTGACATGATACTAACGTTTGATAAAACATATACATGTTGCATTTCATAATTTTTGTGAGGAAGTGACATTTATAATTTTAAATATGCATTTAAATCAAAAGGAAATTTTCAAACTGCATTTACCTTTTTCTCAGAATCTACTGTATGGATTCACAGGCAACTTTTACTGCGCATTATTGATATATAAATATATATTCTCAAGTGAGTTTTTATAAATATTTCCCAAAAGATTTGCATTTGTAACAAAAAATGATAATTTTCAAAATATTTATAGTGATACTTTTAAGCTGCATGCATTTCAAATAACTAAACAATATATTTGTAATATCTCTCTTCAGTATAAATATAAAAGTATAATTACTGTACGGACAAAATCTGAAGTCTTTGTTTTTAACAGTTACGGAGAAAAGCGTGCATAAGAAGGATGTATTTAACATTAGCTGTATAGGGGTTACCAAATATCCGTAATTTTTACAGTCGCACGAAACGTTTGCTTCAAGAATTGTACCAGTAATGCTTTTGTAGATCAAACGCATACCTATGCATAATTAAATGGATTTAATCACTTTTCTATCGATAAGATTTATTTGCAGGGCAAATAGAATGGAAGACCAAAGTCTTTGGAACTCTCTTTGATGTCCATAGTTTCCTCGAGGGATATTTAATACAACAATTACGAAAATAGTCTGTAGTTGTCAAAGTGTTCTTTAAAGCAATTATGTCTCCATTTTTCAGTTTTGGATCAATACTATTACATGCAGTTTCTTTTCAGACTTTCGTTAGGTATCTTCCTTTTATCTTCTGGGAGAAAGAAGAGGGAAATTTGGCTGCTCTGCATGGTTTTCTGCTTGTGCGTGGGAGAGGGTCAAATAGGTATTGTTAGGGAGAGGTATTGTTTAACCTTTCTCTTCGAGATCGTTAAAGACATATTTTCATTCAGCGTGCCATCTGGTGAGATGTCCAAAAACAAGTATCGGAGGTCACTACAAGTCTCTAAGGTTCTATTTCGAATATAAATAAAACGAAAGAGATGACACTCCATTATTTTAATGTATCCTGGCCCAATAGGTGCTTGTCCACAAACATAGTTCAAGGCACCTGGACATTGACCTTCATCAGAACTTATTTATTAGCTCTAAACACGATGCTGGCTCTCATGTGTTGAGGAACGACTTCGTTATGATGTATTTGATTATTCACAATCATAATCAAATATGCATGACCTCTAAAAGAAATTCCGTTCCATATTATAATTCCATTTCTGCTGTAAATATTCATTTCAATAATAGAAGATTCTTTGGGGGTTATTTACGTGCTCTCTTCGGATCAGTACATCAGAAATTTTCTAATATGATCTAATTTCTGGCTGCCATTTATCCCTTGCTTAATCGACATGGTCTTTAGCCCAGTTCATTCGGGTTCTCCATTGTAATCAGTTTAATGAGCCATATGCAATCAAAGATTATGAACCATGGTAGCCGAAATTCTTCTGTTGGCATGGAATGGAATACTATGAGTTGAAGCATAGTAATGATCCTTTGTTTGCAATGTGCTATAACATGAGTACCGAAAGTAGTTATAACGCGCGATGACATAAAATGAAACTAAATTTTTCTACTCAAATATTTCAAAGTCGTTGGATTACTCTGTTGGAGACATTAAGCAATCTACCTCAATCGGATTTTTATAGGATAGTTTCCACTTATCCGATAACCTTTTTATTCTAAAAATCAAAAGAACGCTTTATACAAAGCTTTTAAAAATAGTTTAAGGACAAAAGATAGAAGATTTTGAAACATTATTTTTAAGGAAATTTGTTTTTATTATAAAATCATTTTAAAAAAAAATTAGAATTCTGTTAACGAATGCAAAGCTGCTAATTTTCATTAATAATGTAGTTCATTATCTTTTACGAAAATATATGTTCCTAAATTTATCTGGAGCTTTAGGGATACATGATCTAGAGTAGAAGTTACACCTCAGCCTTTGGAAGAAATTGCATTAAATGTTTGTTTATATAATTTATAGGGGTAATAGTTTTTTTGTCAATTTGAAAAGAGCATTCACACAATTAATCATTTATAAAAACTAACTGCTACTTAAAAATTACACTTAAAATAGCTGGTCCATTGGAGGTCTGTAGGAGAAGATTTATGACTGTGAAATTAGACGAGGAATGTCATATTGTTTCCTCCCTTAATGCATTTGCCTCCCTTTACTGACACGGATGAGATTTAACAACAAGTTTGCACATGAACGTATCTCACACGGGAGATCTTATAACTCGCGTTACTTTGTTTTTAATGCAGTACTTCTCAAACCCTCCATTTTTTTCAACTCAACTTTCAATCATAATTTTCATCTAGCCCTCTTACCTTTCCCTACAATAACAATGTATTTGAATTCAATAATATACTTTGACGTAAAGCTACAATTACGACTTTATTTAAAAACCGCACAAATTAACAACGTAAGTATTAAATTTTGTAACAGTAATTATATATGAGAAGCACATGGGGACACTGCTAATTATTAAACTTGTTCTTAACTTGGTATTGTAAAAATAATTATCACATATATTGTATAGAATGGATACATTTATAAGTGTATTATACCAGTGTAATGTTAATTTTCTTTTATGTCAAAATGTATTTTTTTGCTTCTTTTCTGTAACTTAATATTTTTTTAAATAATCACAAACTTACGACATTTCTATATGCTCGCGTCCCAACTTAGAGTTAACAAGGACCTATCCCTTAGGAGTGTGCTACACAGTTTGAGAAACATCATTCTAATACCCGTATGAGATCCCTTTTAGTAAAAATACATAGGCCAGATTATAATTAATCTAGATTTCCCAGTCCTTTTACCTTCCTCCCACGGCTAAAAATGCAAACATTAATTTTCACAATACCTATATAATAATTTTCTGTCAAAGGAAAAAAACTCAATAATTTTTTAACAAATTCCCCCCCCCCCTTTAAAAAAAACCTCACGCTTTAAGGGGTTAATACACCTTTATCCAAGAAAATCAATAATCACAAGTACAAATATATTCCTTAATAGTATTAGGCAATAAAGTATTACAGTTTAAATTTACAGATATATGATTCAATTTGATTATAACATTTGATTACTTGTTCTTCGTTTGTTATTTGAAAAAAAAATGTGTCTTATGTGTGTAAAATGTTTCTTAAGTGAATAAATATCAACACACACTATATATATATATATATATATATATTGGGACCCAAAAGTAAATATACAGTTACTTATACAACAATACTTTTATTACAGGTTTAATTGCATACATATAATTACATTTTTAATCCCAAATCTTCGATTACGCTTCTCATCGTAATTCAAAGCGTGCATCTTTCTGTGAGGAATTATGTTCTTCCTGTGATGTTCAAAATCATATTCGTCCCTGGAAGATATAATTTCAATTGATTAATTTTTTGGCACCATAAAGGAAGTGATAAGTTTTTGTGACGATGGTTGGTTAGTCAGATGCTTGTGAACATCACGATAAACTACTATGCTTGTGATCAAAGCTCTTTTTGGAATTTCAAACACTTTTCGTAATCGTTGTCTATTTTAAGAAATTTTTTTCCCCAATTTGTTGAAATGCTGGATACCTGAATATATTTTACCGTTATCAATGAATACGGGTCTTCTTGTCCGTCTTCATAATCTAGCAAATTATTAATAATGTCCTTGTCATCGAAAGTTTCATCTTCAATCAAGTATGTACTGCTAGTGCGTTGAGAAAAAGCAATTAAACGTGAATTGTCGAGATACTGTTTATAAATAATGAACAGAGCTTCTTGAGGTATATATATGTATAATATACATTGATAGAAACTATTTCAATTGTGCCATAGCCGTTGAAATTAATATACCGCATAAAAAAGGAACGGCGAAAAAATTATACAAAAATGAAATCACATCAGGTTCTTTTGTATATAAGTTAAATTTTTAATGAGATATATAAAGTAAAGTATAACTGGAAAGTAAAGAATGGGAGAGTACATACAAAGAATATAAAAATTAAAGAGTTGGGATTTGAATATATATATATATATATATATATATATATAAATCTTTTTCTGGAAAATAATTAGCCATTTAATTTAAGATTCAAATATGTTATGGGAACTCAATATTAAGTGGTAAATAAGAGGTTTTGTTACAGACATAATTTAGTTAACCTTACATTTTGCTCCACCCCCAAATATTAAGAGGAAGTAACTGATAGAACATTGCACTCGAGCAATTTTAAGGGGTCACATACCTTTAAAAGTCGAAAAAGGTTAAACCCGGGAGTTTTAACGAAGGGCAAAGGATTGCCTCACATTAACGATTTTTTAATTTTTTGAAAACGGTTTATATTTTTTAGCGTCGAACTTGTTAGTATTCACCATTATGACAACTTCATGAGGAATTCATGACAATCTCATTTTATATTAGTTTTAGTTATATTTAATTACAATCTTCTCATTATAATAATAACTTTATTATGCTATTATTTCCCTACCGTAAATCCCGGAAGTATTAGTAAATGACATATGATGGTTAACAGGTCTGAAAACATTGTTTAAACTTGCTATCTTATTTCCAAAGACCTTTGTTTCACTTTTGTTAACTTTTCCCCTACATGTACTGTTTGGTTGTTAATCTATTTTTGCTTTACTTATTTAGAACTATACCTATTTTTTAGAATAAATTATCATTATTATGACTTATATATACATGATATATATATAGGCACACACACACAAAGAAAAAATATTTCTGTATTAAAGGGAGTTTCTATGTGTTGACATTATAAGCCAGCAATTGTGCAATTATATATTTCTATCCAAATTAAAAACAAGTAGGTAAACACTTTCTAAAAAATAAACCATTAAAAGTAACACATGGCCTTAACTCTTTCATGAGAAATTTGGATTCCAGACATTTTTTAATTATCTTTCTTTGTGATTAAATTAATTTGATACTTTAGAATGAAAAGAGAGAGGGAGATATGAAAATCTTGAAATTTAAGCTTTTGATTACCTCAGTTTTCTTACATATTCGTGAATTCCTAGTATTCTGAATATGGAAATGTATACGTTTCCCAAAAAACTCAAAATATTATTAAGTAGAAAAGAAAATATTAAAAAAATTCTTTAAAACTTGTTTTTCTCTTCGTATTGTGTGTCACAGCTATTGCATTTTGTACGTTTGCTCGGATGTAGTTTATTTCCGCTGTAGATAGGAGCTGGAAGCTTATTTTTGAAATGGAATGGACTGCATTTGACAATTGAATAAAAACATGGTATAAATACAACTCGTATTAACTATTTAAATGCATTTGGATAAGGGGTTTCTTTGTGAAAAAATTCTTAAATAATTTTATAATTGGAATACGAGTTTTGTACAATTCTTGTAATAATTTAAAATAAAAATGCTGGGTACTTTCTTTTTGTCAAGGAGGCTAAATCTATTAATAAATAAGGGAGAAATTTTTGAAGATGTACTTATTTATTTTGGAAACGCTACTCAGAGTTATTTTAAAATTCTATATATCCACAATTAATGATATTTACATAAACTTTTGGTGTAATGCATTCTACAATTTGGAAAAAGGAAAAAAAATGAATTTTAGTGTGTGTTTCTAATTTAAGATAAATGTGTATGTGTGTTTCAACTTTTTGTTTTTGTTTTTTACAAAACAGCACTTTTAACGAACTGCTCAACTTAACTGTGCAATCTTATTTTATGAAGATAAGTAAATGAGAATGAATTTTTTTTTCTTGTACTAATTCTTTGATACTCGATATATTTTCATCGTGTCAAAGAAAGTGTTAGGTGACTACTACAAACAGCAACTGACTAACACTTGTTTTTTTTAGCACAGAAAGACAGCAACGTAGAACGATTAAAAGTTCGACACTAAACGGCTTTTTAATGATACTTTGAATAATTTTATTTTGTCAGAGCTACTCTGTCCCTTAAAAATGACAAAATTTATCATTTATTTTATATTTTTGTGACTCATATAGTTGGGAATTGGGAAGCTTATCCTATAGTCTTAGACCTGACAAGTAATTAGCTGTATGTTTTATTCTCAATATTTGTAAGATAGGAATAAATAATTTTGGTTTCACTTTAAAAAAATTATTCATTCTCATTAATTTAAATAAATCAAACTATTTGTAAACAAAATAAATTCTTTCAATGGAATGGCCACTAACTTCAACTTTCATTATGAAAATAATTTCGGTATTCTTATGCTTTTAAGTCCAATTTTTCAAGAACAATATTTGTTTTACGAGCAGTTTATATAACCTAGAAGCTTTTTACTCTGTTTTCCTATAAATAAAATGCCTAAAGTGTTCTCAAGTTGCTAAGAGACTCATTATTTGGATAAGATGCTGTGCTACTAAAAATGATATATCTAAAACACAGGCTTTCATTTGAAAATACAAGGGAACTTCAGAATAAAAATGTTCTGCTTAAAAATGTTGCAGATAAAGTCGAATAATTCTATGATGTACTATGAACAAGTTTATAGTAAACATATTACTGCAGTGTTTCTCAAACTGTGAGGCGCGCCCCCTAAGGGGGCGTGAAGACATTGCAAGGAGAGGCGAGAGCATATTAAAAAGTCGAAAACAAAAGATTGTTTTTAAAAAATTGTTAATTTACTGAAACTAAAAAACAATACACTTTTTGACTTCATAAAAAATAAAATACACATTTACTCTGATATATAATACACTTATAATTGTATTAGTACTGCACAATATATTTTATAATTAATTCAACAATACTTAGTTAAGAATAAAATTAATAATTACCAGTGACCCTATGGGAGTGGCACTACAAAATTATACATATACAAAAATTAACACTTATCTTGATAATTTGTATAACTACCAATTAAAAGTTACACGATTCGCTTCCCAATACCACCTTCTACGTAAGCGATGTATTGTGGGGGAGGGGATGAAAAGGAATAAAATTAAGCAAATCCTCTGAAGTAGGGAAATCTTTCGCAAACATTGCCAAGGTCTTTTTATTGCATTCCAACGCTTTCGGAATAATTTTATGGATAGCTGTGGACGGAAAAGGTCGTACTTCGGAAAGACGTATGTATACGTCCAGAGCAATTAACGTTTTGATTGAGAAAGACGTTTATATACGCTCGTGGTACTTAGATTAAAGTCGTGTTGTAGCTTTAGTGTCAAAGTATAGTATTTTGGATGGAGGGGGCGCGATGAAAATTATGATTCAATATTGGGTAATAAACATTGAAAGTTTGAGAAGCACTGTATTACTGCAATGTAGAAAATGTTTCTAACATATTAAAGAAACGAAACACCAAAAAGCAGTTAGCTGATTGCGATGAAAATTGGTTTGTAATGTGAAGAATATGAGCAAACGATTAAATTTTATGAGCATTTGAATCAATATTTCAGTGCTTGACAAAGGGATAAAATCAATAAGGTGTTAGTCCACTTCAGGTCTGGATGCCAGCTGTTACCAGGTGTGGTATAGACTGATAAAGTTCTCAGATGGTGCCCTCCGGAATTTCATGTCAAAATGTTTCCAACTGTTACGCTAAATTTTCAACGTTCCGGGAGTGTTGTAATCATCTTCTTATTGTTCAAAGTGTGATTTATGAGGCAAAGAATCCTGGTCTTATCATGTTTAAAAGTAGGTTCTTGATGTCACAAAAGGAACGATAACGCAACCGGCCGAAGGATGTCGTCAATGTACTGCTGTGCTGCAAATGTGTTAAATTTGACTATCAACGGAAAACGGCCATATTAGAAATTGGTAACCCAGACCATAAAACCCTGTTGTAGGCGTGTGTGGCGTTGTGATAGTCAAGGAAAGATCCCTACAATGACCTAGGCGTTTCCAGACATGTCTGTGAATATCAACAGTACACTGTTGGAAACGAGACTCATCTCTAAAGGCTATACGTCCCCAATCAGTGCAGATCCCCGATCATTGAGAGCGCACGTCCATTACGCAGTTTTCGAAAAAAATATGAGCAGTTGTTGCAGTTGGAGAGGGGGAGAATCATCGGCATGATGGAAGTTGGGTGGTCAGCTAGGCGAGCAGCTCATCAATTAGGCCGCTCTCATTGTGTTGTGAGGAGGTGTTGGTACTAGTGAATCCAAGAGATGTCATTTAAACAAAGACTAGGCTTAGGACTCCCTCGACAGACCAGTCGTCGAGAAGAACGCCGAATCGTAAGAAATGCAAGCGTATGGCCAACTTCTTCATCAACCGCCATCCAGGCACATGTAGCACATTCACTAGGGACCCTTGTGTCTTCTCGAACCATACGAAGGCAACTGGGTGAAGGACATTTGAGATTACGGTGCCCATTACGTGTGCTGCCATTGGCACCCACCCATTGATGCCTCCGTTTGGAGTGGTGCCGCAAGTGTCGTCCGCGTCACTTGACCATAGTTCAAAATTACGCGGACCATCCCCAAAAGCCCTCGTGTGGCTTAACAGTGGGGCGTTAATATTCACTCACTCACTCACTCGGAGTGGTGCCGCACACGCGGAAACTGGACTGCAGCGGAATGGAAGCAGGTCGTGTTTAACGACGAATCCAGATTTTATCTCAGCAGTGATGACAATCGTGTTAGTGTGTGGCGACCCCTTGGTAAACGCCTCAATCCTGCCTTTGCTTTACAGCGACACAGCGCTACCGCAGCTGGGGTGATGGTATGGAGTGTCATTGCCTACAATATACGGTCACCTCTAGTATTCATCTGTGGCACCATGACCGCCCAGCGGTATGTCCATGACATTCTGCAACCACATGTGTTGCAACTCATGCCACTCATGCAACGGAAGCCATTTTTGAACAAGACAATGCTCGGTCTCACACGGGAAGTGTGTCAAAAGACTGTCTCCGTACTGTTACTACCCTTTCTTAGCCAGCCCGAACTTCGAATTTATCTACAATCGAGCATATCTGGGATCATGTGGAAGGATGGCGAGTTGGACATCCCACGAGTTTGAACAAACTAGTGGCAAGATTACAGCAAATATGGAACGAAATTTTAAGACATCATACAGAACTTGTATGCCTCAATGGCCGATCTATCGCATCGAGTATTTGCGCTAGGGGGTAGGGTTCAACGGGATATTAAATCCTCCGTTCTTTTGCTTTTTTCTCTGAAATAAATGACCATTTTTCTTTGATTTTCTAATCATTTACTTATAGCAAAGTAGTCATTACGTATGTAAAATTTCGTTTCATTTAACGATTCCTTCTTGGGGCGCTAATTTTTTGTCCGGAATTTTTAGATATACCGGACAGTTAATGACTTTTAAATGTTAAAATACTGAAAATGTAAAAATCTGCTTTTTCATCAAAATAACAGTAAAAACAATTGTATCAACTGGTATTTCAAACAAAATTGAAGGAGAATCAAGAATATTTCAACTTTCAATACATTATAGATATTAAATGATGAACCTTTTTTTTTCAAGGAAAGATTTTGTTCAAAAATTACTTTTTTCTAGTATTTATATTTTTAAATTGTATAAAATTACTGTATGCATTTACTCTGTGTTCTCCATGAATAATTGTGTATACTGAAATGACATTTTTGAAATATTCTTAAGGGGGTCCGGCACTTCCATAGGAGCCCATGTTAAAATTGCCTAAGTTTATGTACCTTTTTATCAGAAACTACTTGCTTCTAATAGCTGAAATTTTTTACGGTAGGTTATATGTACTATCAATGACACTTTAGTTGAGGGTTTGGTCTTTTTACTAAAAATTAAAATATTTATGAATTTTTTAAAAAATGTCCGATCCCCCCCCCCCAAAATTTAGTTTAAAAAGACGTTATCAAAAAATATTTGCGAGATATATCTTATCCCCTCCATTAAAATGTGTAAACATGTTGAAAATATACTTTCTGAAAATTTGAAGAACCTTCATTAATTAGATTCTGAGAAAAAGGTATATAAAAGGAAAAATACTGCATTTTGAGAAAACAGGCTTTAAAGTAAAAATTTGTAATTTTTGACAATTTACCTTTTTTAATATTTTACAGAAGCAAATGAAACATTTCCTATGACCTCTGATTCTACAAAACACTCTTCTAATTTTCTTTTTTTCATTATTTTTAGCAATCTAGCCTTTTTTTTTTGTATTTCAAGATGCTTTCGTTGGGCTACACGAATCCTACGTGCATCTAATTTTTTAAAGCATGACACACAATTAAAACCTGGTTCAATACCACAATGTTTTAAAATGACTAATTTGGCTACATGGGCCAGATTGAATTGTGCAATTGCCATATTTACCCCTAATTTTAGAGTTTTTAGCTGCACAAACGTAGATTTCGGAGTGACTGACCATATGGTATTATTAACTGACTCATTGGGGTTTTGAGTTCTTTCCATATAGACATTTTTTTAATAACCTAGGGTCAGCTAAATCTCTAAAAATTGGCTTAATTTCATTCATGAGGGAAGATGGCACATGCGTATGTTTTTATGATCATAATGCTTTTCGTTAAATTCAGCTTTTGCTTTTTGAAACGTGTACCGTGAATTTGTACCCAAGGTACACAATCAATGTTGAGGGCTCTCATTTGTAGACAAAAGATGGAAATAAACAGTCCAAACAGCAATTTTCATGTTGTGTAAATCATTGATATTGTTTCTAATGGCCATACTATAATAGCTCTGAATTTTTGAAATTAAAATGTCGGTGAGTCGTTTGCGTTCACTTAATTTTTTTCCCTTTGTTTTTTCTTTTGAGATCCAAAAGACGGGTACCCATACGCTTTTGGATATGCCCAATGCATTCTAATTTTTCTACTTGAGTGTCCTAGGAATTCAGGGCAAGTATTGATGAAAAACCTCTTGAATCTCCATCGACCAAATATTTTGTGTAACGAATGCCATAATGAGCTTCGGATCTTTCAAATATCGCCGTTACACTTTTCACTTCCACGCCTCCACTTGTTCCACTATAGTTGGCAATACATAATGGTTCATGAACAGAATTAAATGAAGTTTTGCACCAACAATGCTTCGAAAACACTTCAAAGTCAATAACTATTCCAGTATCGACACTCGTAGCTGTAACAATACCATTGAGGACTGGTATCCTCTTTTCTGCCATGAACCATCTAAGAAGCAACAGCAGTGTCACGGCTACCTTCTAATAGTGTTGCCTCCTCAACAGAATTTCTCATTGATTTTTCACAGGTAAATGTAAAAGAGTCGAACAACAATTCTGTATAAGTACGGACTTTTTCAGGTGGAGATGGGAAGTTCATAAGTACACAGAATGTTTCTGCAGCTGATAGACCTCTTCCAATACATCTGAAAGCAAATACAAATCTGATATTTGAGTGGAAAAGTTTATTTTTATTCTTCAATTTAGTTGACGTATGGAAACCATGTTTTTTGCGCAAAAACTATAACAAAGTTCCATGTAATACACAATTCCAACTCTTTTAGAAGCCTCCAATGAGATGGAATGGCCACAGTTTTTAAAAACAGCAAAGTTCAATAAAGCTTTATTCAATAAATTTAATTCCTTAAAATATTTTTTTGATAACTTAATTCCCTATCTTCACATAAACTGTTTTTTGAAAGAAGTTTTCGTTTTGAAGCACCTTGAATAACAGTTTCTGTGCTGTCTTGATGTGATAGCTGGAACATTTTAAACATTCATTTTTTAAACGCCGACATTTTTGAGTTTTGTAAATATTTTTTTAGATCTCCCCATAATTTTTGTCGTTAATAAACTAATAATTAATTTAATGTAAAAATTGGATTAAAAAGAAAAAAAACTTGGATAAATAAATTAGAATTCACAATTAGCAAGTTCAAGCAAGAATAATCTCATTTAACAACAAACCGAACAAAAAAAAATAACTGTGTTGAGTTGTTTTTTCCTTTATTCAAAGAAAAATCGTTTTATTTATGTGTAATAAAAAGGTTATACTAATTGTAGACAAAACAAATCGCGCTGTCATCGAAAAATTAAGCATGATGAAAGACAGGTGCTCCTCGAGGGGAGCACCTGTCACGCGTGAAAGAAAGTGTGGCTTCCTTTTAAAAAATAAATAAAAATACTTCTAATTATTTTATTTCCATATATCATATATCATTTTAAGCAGAAGTGTTTAAACTTTTCAAAAGTATAAAAAAGTCAAAATCGATCATTTTTCAAAAATTCATGTGCCGGAACTCCTTAAAACATTTCAATAGAAAAGAAGGTATCATAATAAGAAATACCATTTTTCAAGAAATTCATAGTGATTTTACGTAAAAGTATGTTTTTTTAAAAAAATAAACAATATGTTTGAAAACTATCACTTTAGTATAAATATAACTGTTTATTTATTGTAAAGACAAGTTTTTAAGCTCCAGTATACGAGAATTTTTCAGTAAAAGTTACCTAATTTTAGCTCGGATTTGTAATGCTTTTTGTCGTTCCGAGAGAAGCTTGTTACTTACATAAAAATACATAAATTTCATGTTTAAAAACATAAAGTCAGTTTTATTTTGACTGTTTTATAAATCATCTGCCCAGTTTAGAAAAACTTTTTAAATTGAAAAGTTTAAAAATTGTTTTTGCATGTTAACATACAAAATTCTAATTAAGGTATTCAAAATGTCGTAAAATTATGTATTCTGAAATGAAATAAAAAAAATCAATACCAAACTCATATCAAAATATTTTCGCATAATGTTATGATTCTTTATGGACAGTTTTGATGTTTATAATGCATCAAAGCTAAAAATTCTTCAAAAATTGATACGGAATTTGAGGAAAATCATATACATGTTACAAAATATATCGTTAAACATAAACCTAAAAAGATCATATATGTATTTTTTGTACAATTTATGCCTTTTTTATTTCCTAATTTACATGAAATACATTGAGAAGATGCTAATGCTTAATAAAATGGGACAAAAACATGTTATAATTCATAATTTCTGTTTTAAAGTGACATATTATAGTAAAGATAGAATTTCCTCAATTTTTTTTTAAAACTTCATATACTTTTTTTTTCTCAGAATCTACTGTATGAAAGCACCTGAAACTTTTTTTCTTGTGTTTTTGATATTTAGTTATATATACTGAAGGGAGCTTTTACATATATTCCCAAAATATTTTGCTAGAGACCAGATACCATGAAAAAACTGACAATTATCAAACAATTCAGAGAGATTTTTTATGTAAAAGTATGCTTTGAAAAATACTGAACAATATGTTTGAAAAATTTCACTTCAGTGTATATATGCATGTTTATTTATTGTACAAACAAGTTTTTGAGCTTTAATTTTTTAAAAGTTTCCCCATAAAAGGTACATCGATTGTTGATATGCAATGATTTTCGTTGATGCTTGTTAAGCATAATAAAAATATACATAAAAATATATAAATGTAATTTTTATAATTTTTTTTTAAATATGAAAACAGTATTATTTTGGCTGTTTTAGAAATCATTTGACCAGTTTAGAGAATTTTTTGAGATCTGATAATTTTAGAATGAGAATGAATGTGAGTGAATAGACAAAATCTTAATATACTTTCGAAATGTCGTATAATCAAGTATTCCCAAATGCCCACCAAAACCATATTGATACAATTTCACGTTATATTTATTATGATTAATGGTCAACTTTGATATTTGTATATAATGCATCAAATCTAAAAACTCTTCAAAAATAGGTACATAATTTGAAAAAAATTGATTTAAATGCTTCAAAATATCTAATTTGAAAAGAAAAAAAAACAGAAAATGCTATGCATGTATTTTTTCAGCAATTTGAGTACAATAGGAAACAAAAAATTCTTAAAGTAAAAAAATAGAAGCTAATGTTTAATAAAATGGGATATATACATATTGTATTTCACAATTTTTGTGTTGAAGTGATATTTTATATTAAAAATGCATTTTTCTCAAAACGGTATTTTTCAAGCTGCGTGTTAATTTTTCTCAGAATCTACTGTATGATTGCAAATGCAATTTTTACTGCATATGATTGATATGTAACTCCATATACTGAAGTAAGCTTTGATAAATATTCCCAAAATATTTTGCTAGAAAGCAGTTATCGTAACAAAAAATGACAATTTTCAAAACAATTCATAGTCCTACTCTTACGCTCCATGCTTTTGAAAAATACTAAAAAATATATTTGAAAAATCTCACTTCAGTATAAATATAAAGTCTAATTAATGTACAGAAACAAATTTGAAGTTGTCTTATTTAATAATTTTTGAGATAAAGGAACATAAAAAATCTCAATTTAACATCAGCGTTAAGGGGTTATCGACTATTTATGTATGAATTTCAACCCCGTGTGAGTGGCATTACACAATCCAAATGGTATAAATACAAACTCGAAAGTTCCGGAGTTTTTAATTTGCCGTTGTATGCCTATCATTAGGATAAATAGGAATATGATGGTAAGGCACTTTGAATATTCAGTTTTGTGAAAAATATTTATTTTTTGGATTTTCATTAAATTTTGTGCGATGTGTTATAGTCTGTCTTTTTAGAGCATGATGATCATCGCAAGGATGCCACGATTTTGAGTCTTTATTGGTAACCATGTACAATGGAGAGAATTGGTTTGATGTAGAGGGAATAATAACGCCCTGATTGCATACATATTAAAATTCTTTTTTTGCAACTTCAGATTGTTTTGGGTTTAATTTTGCGCTATTACATATACTAGAGGACCAAATGTTTCAATGTGATAAAAAGTATTGTGCTTAATCTTTTCATTAAATAGACGGGGTCTCGTAACGTTGCAGCATATAGCGAGTCACGTGATGAGGCTCAATTTGAGGTTCAGATCCAGTAGAACTTTCGCCTTTTGTGGAAAATTTGTTCAAGAGATCTGTCTATACGATCCTTGTTTTAGATGCCAATTATTAATCCGTATTTATTTAATATTCAGAACCAATAATTGCTGTGAAATCACAGCAGACTATTCCACCGATGCTGGGTGGTCAAAGGCAGAAGTCTTAAAGGTCGTTGTGAGCATAACTCTGCCTCAGCAATGCGCCGTAAAATGTTGGAAGGTTCCACGGGGTTATGGAAAAGCCTGTAATACGTTCCGTAGTAGACAATGATAACGTTGGATCAGTTCGGGCTGTTCGAAAAATTATCCGATATTGCCTCCCATTTATGCATCTTGGTCTTTCAAAGCTTTCATGTCGTCGATAAATTCCTCTCAGCAGTCATTGCTGCCAGTAGCTTTGCACATCTGTGTCTGTACGCAGGAAACGCCCTTTCATTCGGTATCACCACCCAGTATCACGCATTCCGACAAAGCGATCACGTTCGAAGTTATTCAGTTGCGTATAAGGTATTCGTAAACGTGGTTATGGCATTTTTTGATTTTTTTATATGAAATCGTAGCGGCGAAAACGAAAAGAGATAAATTTGCCACCTCTGTTAGAGTTTTTAAATCTTGTCAGCTGTTCAACAGAAATCCGCATGACAACCGCAATTTATGTTCATTGACCTTGAAAATATGATAATATGCCTGTTTTATAAAGATACCTTTCTTTACGAAATTTCATCACGATCAGACAATGACTTCTTGGTGCTTCGATTTTTTGGCACAAAAGAGTTTATATATATATATTTCTACTAAATTAAATAAGTTTCCAAGTATTATTTAATGGTAAATGTTTCATTCTTTATAATAATCTTTGCTTGATAAAGTTTACTTTTCTATTTATAAAGTGTAATATTTCTTTTTCAATTTTATGTTAAAAAGCAAAATATTAGAAGCCATTTAACTTTTCTCACATTCTTCAAAGTTTGATTTTCTTATCATATAGTTTGCTAAATATTCTTAGAAAAAAATGACCACTTTAAGTTTTAAAGAGGTTTTGTTGCGTACTTAGAATAATGTTGATTACTAAAACATAAAATTATTACTTTTAGAAAAAAATAAATATTAAATATTTTTTTTCAAATAGTAGTTTCTAAATAAGAGATGTTCATTTAAACGATTTTTGTTGTAAATTAATTCTATAAATATGTAAGGAATTGTTAAAAAAGAATATGCATACATATTCTAAGATTAATTGCTTATAGAATTTTAAAGAGTTTAATGATCGATTCTGTTTAAATTTCTTTCTTTTAATTCAATACAGAATAATTTGATTTAAAAAAAAATAATGTTAAATGTAATTTTTTTATGAAAAAATTCTCTACACTACTAGCAAACAATAATGATGTTAAACAATTTGCTTCAGAAACTCTACTAAAGCATTATGGAACCATATTAAAGCATAATAAAATAATGAAAATTAGGCTGTCAAATTTAAGCATGCAGATGAATTTATTGAATTATAGGCATTTACTATTTGCATTATCTTTTTCTGTTACTACAACTAAACATTGGCGTTTCAACAGCATTCGAAGTCTGTTAGACAAATGCTACTAATTTTTCTAAAACGTATTTAATAATTAGATAGATTAAATTCTGAAATTTCTGGAGACAAGTTTTAATAATTCTTTAAGACGTTTATTTACTTTTCAATTATTTTGTTTCTTCGGATATACTTTCTCAGTTACTTTAATGTCATTTAAAATTAATCTACTTAACTTCTGAACTGTAATTCCAAATTATTTCGAAAAATACATTCCTTAATCTAAAAGAGGATTATCTTATTATTAAATTTAGATGATATATATTAGGATTATTTTATTTAAAAATATATTGAATGGAGTAATTTATTTCTCAAATTATATTGAAGTTTGTTGTAATTGTATGAGTTAGGTTTTACTTGATGTAGAAATAAAATAGATTAAAGTGTTGTTATTTATAATACTTTAGTATAATAAAGTTTAAACTCTTAGCAAATACCGTAACTCCCGCACCTCTACGCACGCCTTAATCGTAGGCTAAGAGTGTTTATTGTGTAAATGGACGAGATGTAAGTGAATGGTTGAGAAGCACTGCAATGAAATAGATATATTTTCAACTGTTCTAGTCGTTTTCAAATTACGCATTCCTGAGGTATATGTAGAGGATGTGAACAAATGCCATTAATTAATTAATGGCATTTAAATTTCTGTATAGTTAGGTGGTTTATCATCCCTGATTTAATTAATTGTTAATTATCGTCGCATATGAAATGTATGACGAAGGTTTTCAATAGCAAATTTCATAATTTTGAGTCATAATCAACTAATGAGAACAACCCCTGAACTGTTATTTCCTTCCCTTTAGTATCAGACGATGTCAGTGTCAGCTACATGTTATTTAACATGAATTACTTTCGTCGCTCGACCAATATTTAGTGGCCCCAGGAGGAATCTTGATTTCCCTCCCCCTCTGAAATACCCCCCCCCCCGCTGAAAAACTCTTCAAAATCAAAGAATTTCCTGGTCTCAGCACACCACAAGTACCTTGGTGTTATTATTGATAAAAATCTCACTTTCCGACAACACATTGCATACGTTAGAGATAAATTTAAAAATGCCACGCGTAAACTTTACTCCCTAATAGGCAGAAAGTCTAAATTAAGTAGACATAACAAATTGCTTATCTACACTCTGATTCTAAAACCCCTCCTCACCTATGCCTCTCCAATCTGGGGTCATGCAGCAAAAGCCAACATCAACAAAATCGAAAGTACCCAAAATATCATTCTAAAGCAAATTCTCGACTCACGCTGGTACATGAGAAATGTTGATCTCAGATCAGCGTGTAATATCCCAACTATTAGACAAACTATTCGGAAACTGCAATTAACTTTTTTTAGCAATACTGATAACCACGATAACCCTTCTATTAAAGATATCACCCCCTACTCCTCCCACTTTTCTGTCAGAAGACCAAGAGATATCTTGGTTAACCCTGACTTCAATTAATTTTCAACTGTATTTGTTCATTTTTATTCTAAATTTGCTCTTTTTTATTCTAAATTTCGTTTTTCCTACAATCCAACTGTGTTGGATTGAAGGTCAGCTCTGATTGGCTAAACCCTTTCACTCACTGCTTATAACATATAAGCCAAACACCAGCTTCGACCAATCAGATTGCTATCTCCCATTTCCTGATTTCGCTCATTTCTGTCAGACATTTTTTCAAGCGCTCTGATCTTCGGTTTTTGCTGCAACCCGATTGGCTCCACTCACTCTCAGATTTCATTTTCACCTGTTTTTCGAGCTCTTAAAATAATTTTTTTATTAATTATTAAATCCCCACCTCTTATTTATTTGCTATTTAATGTATTATCTATTATTTATATCTTCTAATTTCAATAACTTTTTTATATACAATGGGCATTGATAGAATTTTTATACAGTCATCTTAAAATCCCTGAAAGGAGATTAGAGCCCGACAGGACTAGGAGCTCCAAGCAACATTTGCCAACAATGATTTCCCACATACTTGTGATCTTGACTAAACGGATATCTACTGAGAAGTTATTTAATAAGTGTTATGTGGTTTCGTAAAATTATAATTTTTCTTTGAATAATTTAATATATAAATTACGAAAATACTATTGTCTTAAAAATGTTATTAAAAGTTATAGAATCCTCTAAATTTTCATAATATTTTGCAACGATACCTTTATGTTGTTGTAAGTAATGTAGTATTAATTCCAGCAATAATAGAATGTTAGCACAATAACAAATAATTTATTTACAACACTAAAATCATAACCCGAATGATGACTACATGCACCTGAGACGCAGAAATTTGATATTGCCATCAAAGAAATTGACAGAAATCCTAAAAATAATATTCACATAAATGATAGTGTCTCCTATATTCGATACTCAGTATAGTATTTAATTAAATATAAAATTGCTTATAGACATATATATATATATATATGGCAGTCCCCAGACTTTCTGATAAAATGAAGACAGCCTCATCTGTAAACCAACTTCTTTATTTTTCTTCAAACACATTAAATTCAACATGGCGGCCCTTTAGCGCCCAACCGAGTGGAACAAAAGACAACATCGCAGCGAGGAGTCACGCGCTAATCTTTTTCCTTATGCTCTCTCTCTCGTCAGCGCTCGGTCTACCTTTAAATAGGCTTATTTACCCTCAAATCCCTACTAGATAACAATGAGTTCACGCTATTTTTATTTATTATTTATTTAATTTTGAAGCTAAACTTTGCAGACCTGACAAATATATATAACATGAGCCAAATTTATCAGTTTCTTTGGAGGACAAATTAAATCTGTAAGATATTGCATATAAATCTGATCGTTATGTGACTAACATGTTATAAAATATAGATCATAATGATATAAGATAATTAAAAAATTGCTATCGATGATAAATAAAAAAACATATTCCATTATAACAGTTTCAGATGCAATTATAATGCACTTTAATTAAATTGTAATTAACACAACGTTCACTTCAATTGTGCATGTGTGCACACATTAGAGCAATATTTTCAATTCATTTAAAGAAACAGAAAACCCTAATAACTTTTTTTATTGATAACACAACTTATATTTTTGCGTAAAATAGTTTTTATATTATTTTATTTTAAAGTATATACTGATACCCTGCACTGACAATGAAATTAAAAAAAAAACTTTGTATGTCCATTTTGGCTCATCATTTACACTTCAATCTAATCTCTACGACTGATTATAAGATATTGCTTGCTTTAATATATATATATATATATGTATATAAGGATAATTTTAATTAGATCTAAAATTAAATCCCTAGACCACTTTTAACATTTATTCTCCGTTACACATCTTCAAGTATTAAATTTATTATCCAGTTCGTGATTAAAGCACACATGGCCCGAAACAGAACTTTTATCTGAGACCAATAATTTTTTATTACCTCGTATGCCATGCTTAACTTTCAAATATACCTGTTCAATAAGAAGTGTACTTGAAAAACATCTGACCTATATGTGGTTCTCTTAACGAGCAGATGCCGAAATGTCTTCGATGAATAATAATCGCTTTTTTCAAATGCCTTGATGTTACTCGGAAATACGATATTATTATATATATAGTCAAAATTTCTCTACAAGAGAATATATATTTATATCACACACCAGCGAAATTTATTTATTAAGAAACATTTATGAGTGCGTAAACCTACGAAGAATTGTAGTAAATGTTCACGAAATCAGATATAACTGATTCTTTACCAAATTATCACCAATATAACAAATTATTGATTGATTATTGTGGTTGCAAAAATAATCACTGAAATACTACCAATTTGACAATATCTTACAGTTACTTTTCTTATTGAAACCCAAACTAAAACAATGTATCTAATTTAGTTATAAACCTTATTTATATTATAATTAGTCCTATAGTTTATGCTTAAGGATATTTGAATAATTTTTAAAAGAAATTATATTTTCTTTTTAAGTTACAACTATTTTCAACGAGTGATGCATCATGAAAGACAAAGCTCTGCTTACCGTTTTAACATACTTGTGCAGAAGTATCTTATATACAGACTTTTTTTTGCTACATTTAGTCTGAGGAAGTAGCCCTTTCTAATCGAAAGCCTATCGTGATTATAAAACTCTGGAAAGCCGTGTGGAAGATACATAAGCAATCCCCTTACCAAAGGACTTTTTTTTATGAAAATACGATGCAATCATGTAGTCCAAAAATATCAGCATGATTTAAAATATTTGATACTAAATTAAACCTTATAAAAAGTGTATTCGCTTTAAAAATACATTAGCTACATCTACATACTTGATCGAACATCTAAATTTTTAAGACAGATTGTTAGAAATTAATATTATTTATTCCATTTCCTAGGTAATAATAATAAAGATAATAATAATTATAATTAATTATAAGTGCTTAAATGTAAATATCCATGGTAGTATAATAATTTTTTCAGAAATAAAAGACATAGTCACAAATTTCTAATTAGTACTGTTTGGTCCAGTAAGGCTTAAAAAAACAACCTAAAAGATAAAGGAAAATGTAAAACTGTTTTTTATCTTTTAATTTAAAATACGTGTACACATTTGCTTTTTACAAAATTATATATTTGCACCCAGCAGTGGCAAATCGAAAACAATAAATAGCATTCCATGCATTATTTTTCAAGCAATTCGATATAAATAGAACACATACATGCACACAAAAAATTGTTTTGAGTATATAAAAATATTTTTTGTATATAAGACAGAGTTTCAACTTTTTGTCTATCATTTATTTAAAGTTGGATTACCCAAGAAAAATTTCGGGTCATTTTACTCTGGTAAGGATTTTGTGACAGAAGAGAGATAGTATTGTATATTGCGAAAATAAAATCCGCTTTTCTGACACTTCGTAATGCATTGCTTCATCTCCCGCATTTGAATCTTTATCCCTTGCAGCCGCTTCTGTGCATTTCCACTGCTGCATTTGATCCCATCTGTAGATACACTTCCTTCCGAAAAGTTTAAATCTACTTCTGCAACTGTTGGATAAACTACACGCACTCAACAGATATAATCAAGTATAATATTTATAAACATTAATTTATGTTGCCATTAGTGGGAAAGTAATGTAAAAGAAGTTGTAAAATTTAACTCTAGACGCGTTTTTTTTTATATCCCTATCTTCTGATATTTTTTAAAAAAACCTATTAGTTTATTCTCTTAGTCATAATCAAATCAAACATGTCATTTAAAATTTTTAATTACTTAAATTGTTTATAAGGAAGTTAATCTATCAAAGCATATCTTTAAAACTTTGTGTTCAATGTGTTAAAACTTTGTCTTTAAAAGAAATATCTCTTTTAGTAAAATGCCATAATTTCCATTAAACTTTCTTACATTAAATTAAGACTAGTTACTTATTTAGGATAAGATACTGCTTAATTCATTAAGTCTACATACGTTTCTAAGGTGTTACCTCTTTCAGCTTTATATAATATAAGAAAAAAGCACATTTCATTATTGTTTCGAAAATTTGATTAAAAACGTATAGAATGTTTCTGAAAATATATTTTTAATTCGATTTTTGAATAGCTCATTCAGTCACTCATGTAGCAATATTACTTTTTAATTTAAAGTTCCGGTATATTTATGCATGACTGAATAATAATAATTTTTTTTTCAAATGAATAAAAATATTTGAATGAATTTATAGTTTATCAATCAAATTTTCCTGTTATACATATATTTCTTAGGTATAGTCATGCTATATTTTATCTTTAAAAAAACACAAATATTTCTACTTTAAAATAAACAGTCGTTTTTTTGTTAATTAATTTTTAGTAAAATTCCTAGATAAAAGATCAATTCTTAATCCAAGGAAAATCGACAGAAAAAAATTATTTCTCTAGTTTAACAAAAGAAAAACAAATTCCTTCAGAGAATATTTAAACGTTTTGCAAAGTAATTTCTTTTTAAAGATCTTAATAATAAATTAAAGGTTTTCTTTTTGCCCAAAAGGCTGAACTCTCTGTAATAAGATTTCATCAAATTTAAATTAAGATGCAAGACAGGTGGTAGTGTCATCAAGGAAAGAGTTTTTTGAATTTATTTCAACCTTTTCAATATATTATCATGCATACACAAATGATATTATATTATTAGATTATTGTAATATATTGAAAAGAAGAAAAATCTTACATATTTTGAAACTGTATATAAATATGTTGTTATTCAAGCATATACAGTAAACTCACGATAATTCTCGGAGTTGGAGGGACCATTAAAAAAACTTTGAATTATCAAGAGGACAGGAAAAAACTCCCAAAATACACAAAGAGAAAAATTTTTCTAACTCATTTAAATTTGAAACTATGTAATAAAACAACAATTGTACATATGCATAAAATTATTTTGAAATATTTTGAAAAAGTACATGTGTCATACAGTATAAATATTATACAGGAGTAATTTTTTTTTGTATTAAAAATACATTTACGTATCAAAAATAACTATTAAAAGAATAAGTATTTAAAAAAAAGAATGCAGTTTTACTCTTATCTACGTAGTATATTTAATAGTATCGACGTTAGGAAGGGGCTCCTAGCCTAATTAGCAATCTAAAAGAAAAAAAAATTCGACCGGTTTATTTTATCGTTTTTCTCTATCGCTCCTCTCCTTTCACTTTCCATTCCAAATTTCTTTGCCTTTAACAGGACACTTTCACGCTCCTCCAAATCCTTTCCCTTACTAATTGGAAATAAAATCGTTTCGCACCCGATTCCTTCGGACATTGTCCACAACACCCTTGGTTCCTCAAGACAGGGTTCCGTCCAGTTCATGCCGTATTTGGTGCTACATGTTATAAATCACACAGATGAACCGTAAAGTGCCCTGTTACTCCGAGGCAAAATACAGAGTCCTTATAATCTCTTCTTCACATAGCGGACTATCCTTTCTAAAATCATGTATATCAAGGCCATCTGTTAAACGGAAATGGACGTCTTACAACAGGTGCTGCTAGTATACTTTTCACTTGAAGAAAAGCAATAAAACTGTCTTTTCGCCTGAGGAACTGGTGAAAACAAAGAAGGGGGAGCAGACACTTGACCATCTAAGGAGCTACGTTCAGGAGAGACACGGTGAAACAAAGAAGGGGGAGCAGACACATGACCATCTAAAGAGCTACGTTCAGGAGAGACACGCAAAGACAATACCACACAAAGCAAAAAAACTACAACATGTTTCCTACATGGTTCTACACAATTGAGAATGTTCGAATTGTTGGGAGTTTTATAAGATAATTTCAGATTATCCAGTGTTGCAGTCTGACCTGCCGCAGACTTTAATCTGAAATATTGAGTGTATAGTTCGAAATATCAAGAGTTTCCTTAGGGGCTAATCATATACTTTGAATTACACTCAGGGGGCTCACCTACTGTAAGTGTTTACGGGTATCATAATCCCGAGGTGTCCTATTGATGTTTTCCTTTTCCCAAGGAGTTTACTGTCATTGGTAAACACGGGTGTTACAACTCTGGGGTACCTTAAGGATCATTCTCTATTTTCGTCCATCTTTCTTTCATTCCATTCAACCTTTCCTTCTCTTTCCGTCTAGACCCCCAATATATATATATATATATTATATATATATATATATATATATACACTGGTGGTCCAAAAGTTAAGCATAAATCGTAAAATGCGAAAAACATGGAGTAAATATTCGTAAAATTATTCCAAATTTCTTGCGGATATTATTAGGGTGAAGAAGAAACATTGGGTTTATGCAAAACTTTTCAGTCTACTACGTCCTGCGCGAAACACCGGCGCATGTCGGAACGCGGAGAAACCGATTCACGCAGCATAGGTAGTTCAGACAAGTTTCGTGTAACTGCTGTGCGAAGGAACGTTGTTAATCATCAAACAAGGTGAATGATGGCACAAAGACGCCAATCGGACATGTTTACGAAATGAAGAATCGTTGGAATGCTGGAATCCTCACGATCACAAACCGAAGTGTCTCAAATTCTGAATGTGGACCAGTCTGGGATCTCAAGACTGTGGCAGAGGTGCCAAAGAACGGGAGATGTTACCCGACAACCAGTATCAGGTCGACCAAGAGTCACAATCCGTCGCCAAGACCGATATCTGAGAATAAGTGTGCGACGTCAGAGGGGTAGTACTGCCAGATCACTGGGTTCGACGCTCACAAACGCCACAGGAATACGAATTTCGAACCAAAATGTTTACAGCAGACTCAATCGTGCTGGCCTGTATGACAGAAGACCAGGAGTTTGCATTCTCCTCACGTCGGTGCATAAACGCGCTCGTTTGAACTGGAGTTTGACACATCAACATTGGAGTGTGGGATAGTAGGCCAATGTGATGTTCAGTGACGAGTCCCGGTATAGTCTTAGTAGTGATTCTCGGCGGGTAACGATATGGAGAGAACGTGGAACACGTTTTGAACCAAGAAACATAACGGAAAGACATCATTTTCCATCAAGGGGAGTAATGGTATTAGGAGGCAATATGATGGACGGCCGCACAGACCTCCAATATTTTGAAACGGGGTCTGTGACTGCTCAAAGATACAGAGACGAAGTTCTTGAGCCTTATGTTCTCTTGTTTTGAGGTGCTGTCGATCCTGACTTCATATTCATGGATGATATTGCGCAATGTCACCGAGCGGTGCTGATTGATGACTTCCTTGAAAAGGAAAACATCCAGCGAATGTCATGGCCTGCGAACTCCCCTTATTTAAATCCTATCGAGCATGTATGGGATGTGCTCGGGAGACAAATTGCAGCCCTTTCCCACCCACCAAGCTCCATTACAGAACTGAAGAGAGCTCTCCAAGAAGCTTGGAACCGTTTGAACCCACAACTCATTCATCATCTCACAGCAAGTATGGTAAATCGCTGTGCAGCGTGCCTGGCTGTCAGAGGTGACCACACGCCTTATTAAACTGCATCATCAGTATTTTATTTAATGTTTTCTTTTATTTTTTCTTTAAAGTGTGAATCCTTGTTATGCTCAGTTATCTTTCAAACTGCTACTTTGGATAATATTATCATTCTTTTGATTTGCTTCCTTATTTTATAACCATTTTACACCCGCATATCACGTTTCCCCCGCCATTCTGATTTACAGTTCCTTTTTTATTCACATAATTATCAATTATGCTTAACTTTTGGACACCAGTTTATATATATATATATATATATATATATATATATATACATATATATATACATATATATATATATATATACATATATATATACATATATATATATATATATATATATTACATATATACACGTTTTGACTACTAACTTTCTTTATGTTTTGATTGTATCATATTATTCATTATTAACACAGTTCTGTTTTTATTTTGTAGTGCGTTAATTTGGTTTAATTTTTTTGTTTACAGTTGTTTTTGTTGTTTACAGTACAGTTACATCTCTAATTTCAGTATATTCTTATTGTGTTTCATTAATACCTTTGGTTTCCCAACCCGCATGATTACCGTTTTTTACCGTCCCGTAAGGAGGAAAATGGTACCCTGGGGAAATCTTTGCTTTCCTTTTGGCCCATGCTTTGCTGTAGACAGGAGACAGGAGTGAACCGGCTCTTGTCAATCAGCTGTTGACCTGTCAATAAGCTCTTGTCAATAAGCAAGTCAAAACCTGACCTGTTTTGCACTTCTGAGGCTGATATCCCCGAGGGGTTTCAGATCTGGGTGTAATTCAGGTCAGGTGAATCGTAATGAAAGGAGAGGCAGATATTATTCCGACTAAACATATAATTTTGACATCCAATAGCCCGAAATTTCCAACTACAATAAAATCAGTTTATTTAAACTGTAAGATCCGTCCCTATATACCGAACCCACTGCGCTGTTTTAAGTGTCAAAGAGTTGGGTCATTCTCAAACTTCCTACCGCGGTGACCTGACGGGCTCTAGATGTGCATCTTTTGGACAGGCCACCTCAAACTGCAGTCTACAGCCGAAATGTATTAATTGCTGTCAACCCATTCTGCTGACTCAAAAGTATGCCATAAATTAGTACTTCTCAAAGTTTCAGTATACTGGACCAAATATTCAATCATAATTTTCATCGCGCCCCCCTCATACAATAACAATGTATTGAATTCAGTAATACTATACTTTGGCGCTAAAACTACGAAACTCTCGCTCACCCAAAGCGTTATTTTCCAAGCACGTATATATACGTCTTTCCGAAGTACTATCTTTTCTGTGCACTGCTATCCATAAACTTATTCCGAAGGATTTAGAATGCAATAAAAAGACCATGACAATGTTTCGAAGGATTTAATTATTTTTAATTTTTTGCTTCTTGATTCCTTCACTTCCCCGATCCCCAATATATCATATACGCTCGCCTACGTGGAAAACGGTGGCATTGGGGAGCGAATTGCTTAACAGTTAATTGGCAGTTAAGGCAGCTATTCTCAATTTTTATGCATAAACCACTTTCAAAATTTAGGCACATTTTAATAAAACAAAATTAGGTTCACTATATGCATAGCATCTTGTATAGAAGCATAAAAATCTAGAGAAGGTAATAGGTTTTTAAAATGTACCTAAACGCAAAAATATGCTTTGAGAAAAGTGAAAACTATAACAAAAGGGGCACCTATCTATTTACATTTTATTTTCATATTTTAGGCTATTTTATCAAATAAACATTATTAAGTATTATACATTTTAGGGTTCCTTTAAAAATATGCACTATTTTAGAACTAAAATTGAAAATCGATTTTTGAAAGTATATGGATGTCGTGGTTCCTTAAAGAATACTTTGAATCCGAAAACTCTGCCAGAAATTAGATAATAAAAAAAGCAAAGAATAAATATATTAAATCGTTATAACAACAAAGATCAAGAAAAAAAGAGTACAGCCGACTATCGCTAATTCCATTCTTCGATAATAGGAACACTTACACCAAAGTATAAGGAGTGAGTGAATGTAGGATTTAATGGCACAAGAGCCGACTTCGGCCAAACTGCTCCAAACACTCGTTAAAATACTAAAACGTAATAAAAAAATGTGTAAAAAAATGTTAAAACAAGAACACGGTATTTGTATCAGAAGTAAAATCATCAGATTAAAAATAAAAATATAATTCATAAGATGAAAGCAAACAAATCTTGGTGAGGCACAACTCACCAAGTCAGATAAGGTTAAAGCAGAACAGTGGACATTCTAAATAATTCATTTAAAACATTTGATGCAAGCAATTTTTAATATTTGAAGTTAAAAGTTATTTGTGATATGGAAGCTATGAAAATAAGAGAAATAAAACAATTACTCCTGCCTATCTCCATATCGTGTTAGGTACACAGTGTCGGGATACATATTATTGTATGGAATTTTCGCCGACGAGTTAATCCTCATTGTATTCAATCATTTCCACGTCTGAGGAATCTTGAATGAGTGAACTTTTCCAATATTCAGAGGAGCCATTTAATTATACATTGCACCTTTTTGCACTCTTCCTTGATGAGTTTTGACTTGGCTCAACCTAGCATTGCAGTAGATGCACAACAGGCGGCCGAACAACGGATCTTGACAGCTTAATCAATGTGCCTGATTTGTGAAAAATTAGACTATAATATCAGGAAATAGACAAGGCAGAAAGCATGACATTAGACATAGGAATAGGTAGCTGAGGGTCTGATGTAGTAACTGCTATTAAAGAAGCGGACAAGAGGTGGACTTGGGTTGAAGATGATGTGGAAATTGCAGCAATGAATATTGATATATTTGGTTTTGGGAGGGATGGAAGTAGTTGAAGTAAATTTAAAGATGGACATTTTTTTTTGTTAAATTTTCATCTGTATCTGTATAATTTTTGATATTTGATGATTTAGCAGCCAGAGCAGATGTATGAGGTAACTGTGGGAATACTGATTTTCTCTCTTCTATGTACGATATATTTTTATTACTTTTAATTGTTTGTATTTCTTATTCAGTTTTCCATTTATGGCAGCGTTTTTCAAACTGTGGGGCACGCCCTCCTTAGGAGGCGTGACAACTTTACGAGGGGGGCGCGAGCATATTGAAAAGTCGAAAACGAAACATTATTAAAAAAATCTTAATTTGCTGAAAGTAAACAAACAAAATACATTCTGATGGCTAATAAAAATAAAATACACATTTACAATGATAGATTACACTTATAAATGAATGATTGCTACACACAATGTATTTTATAATTAATTTAACATAGTAAGAGTTAAGAACAAAGTTAAAAATTACCAGTGACCCCATGGGCTTGTCAAATATAAAGTTATATGCAAAAATTAACACTTATCTTGATATTTTTTTAAATGTATAATCATTCCTTAACTCAGTGCTTCTCAAACTTTCAACCCTCACGACCAAATATTCAACCATGTTTTTCATCGCGCCCCCTATATACAAAAACTATGCATAAAATTCAATAACACTATACTTTGGCGCTGAACCTACAATGACTTTAACCTCTTTAGTGCCGCCGACGTACATAAACGTTTCCTTCACTCAGTGCGTTAATTATTCTGGACGTATATATACGTATTTCTGAAGTATCATCTTTTCTGTGAACTGTGACCATTAAAATTATTCCGAAGGCTATAGAATTCAATAAAATGACGTTGATAGTGTGTTCGCGAAGGCATTTATTTCAGAGGATTTTGCTCGATTTTTCCTTTTCTATCCCAATCTCACCCCTTCCAATGAACCACATACGTTCCTCTACGTGTTAAACGGTGACCTTTGAATGCATATCACGTAATTTTTAATCGGCATTTAAGGGTTAATTAAAAACTGTGCAAATAAACAAGACAAATATTCATTTTTGCATATAACTTTATACTATAATACAAGCCCATGGGACCAATTGATAATTATTAAATTTGCTCTTTAACTAAGTATTGTTAAAATTAGTTTACATTGTACAGCACTGATATGTAAGTGTTTATATTTTTAATTGTGTATTTAATTCTTTATTATGTCAGAATGTATTTCGTTCTTAAATTTGCAATTAATAATTTTAATTATTTTTATTTTAACTCTTCAAAATGCTCATACCCCTCGTAGGGTTATCACGCCCCTAGGGGAGTGCAACCACACAGT
>BMAO01031549.1:0-67730 GCA_019973975.1 Trichonephila clavata
CAATCAGAAACATTTTTTAAATGTTATGCCTTTAATTTTCGTCAATTTGCTGCTACACTATGCTAAACCATACTAACTAGAAAAAGAACTTTTTAGTTGACAAACTCTATGAAGTTCTCGTTATACGAAACATAATCATCTACATTAAAAACATTTTTTTATTTAATAATGGTAAGAATGCAAGTGCATTTTAAAAAAGATTTTTTAAAATGAACATCATAAATGCTATCAGAAGATAAAAACTGTGAAGAAACAACGATTTCCACTTAAAAAAAATCTACTAATAAACGTATTCTTTGTTAAAATAACATATATTTGTATATTTTTATTGCATTTTTAAACACGTTAAAATTTTCTCAGTATTTAACAACTCGCTAAA
Organism: Trichonephila clavata; assembly: GCA_019973975.1. Classification (NCBI taxonomy): domain Eukaryota; kingdom Metazoa; phylum Arthropoda; class Arachnida; order Araneae; family Nephilidae; genus Trichonephila; species Trichonephila clavata. The sequence continues at coordinate 380 of BMAO01031549.1, forward strand.
AATTAATTTTGTCACTTTTTTTCCGAATTTCAAATATAATTATTTCTTCCCTTTAAGTAAGGAATGACAAAATGTTTCTAACAATGACTGATTGGTAAAGACGAGAAAAAAGGTAGGAATACCTTACATTTCTTCTCCATTTCGTCATATTGGTAGACGGCAATCTAGCCCGAAAACCTTAACAACATAATTTTGTCAGCGAGAATTCTAAAGATGGCATCCACGTTTTCTTCCGTTCTATCCATAGATTAACCGCGTAATATGTGAAATCAGGTCACAAATGACACATGCGTTCTTTTCCTGTTAATTGGAAAGAACTTAGTTCTTTCTTCAGACAACGGTTATGCATTTATAAGACCAAGTTGCATTCAATAAAAAGTCACGAAATCTTTTATTTTTTGAAGAAGAAGAAGAAGGAAAACCAAATGTAAAGTTCTGTGACTTTATATTTCTAGTAGAAAGCCACTTACTAATTCATAAATGAACTTCTCTGATTTTTCAGAGTTAAGCATAGCATTAAATAGACTTACACAGTTCATCTGGATGAAGTCCTATGTATTAATAAATGTTTCCCCTTTTTTAAGCAAATATTTCCCTTGTAGTTCGAAGCTTAAAGCAAATGTCAGAACCGTGAGCGTTAAAAAAAATTTGCAACTGCTATACAACATAAATAGATTTAAACAGAGGGAAATAGACGAATGATGACTTGATCAACTGGAATATCACGTTCATCAAATGGCAAGAGAATGCTTCAATTAAGAAATTAAAATGATAATATCCATCTAAATTAAAAGATGCTGCATTTGTGTTCCTAATTTGACAAAACACATATATGCCATATAATGGCAAGAATAAACTCACTGTGCCTCAGTGCTCAGTAGAATTAGGCCGGAATACTTTGACCTGTAAACTTAACATTAAAAAGAAACTGGTGTGAGTGTGTGTGTTTTTTATTTATTTTTTCACAGTTTCTAAAATTATGCTGTTGTTACTGATGCCACCCGATCGAAGGTGTCAGAACAAGGCTCTCAAAATTCCTCATGGCAAGGCGACTGCAATCTTGAGCACCACGTTGGCAGTACGTTGTGGTTTTGCTTACACAGAGTTTTGAGGGATTGAGGAAGAACATTCTTGAGGGAGGAGGAGCTTCAATCTTGCGTGATCACTTCCGACTTGACGAATGTTTAGTGTCTGTCCCCCGCCGCGCAGGCATTATACTATTAGAAACATCTGTGCCTTCTTCGATATTCAAACCCGGGGCTTAGGCACAGCACAGTTAGCATCTCTATCTCATCTGGACGGCTTAAAAATTGTAGCTTATTTAAATGAATCAATATCTACTTGTTATATTCCGTAATACATGTAAATTGTTATTTTCATATTTGCAATGTCATTTTATTTTTAAGACGAATTTATTTCTATTTTATTGGACGAAAAATCACAAAACAAGAAAATAAATGTTTTTTAAGATATCCGACTACTGGCGACAATTTAAAAAAAAAAAATGGAGATTTTTAAATTTTTTTTTTTTTTTTATGATTGTTAGATTTGATTAGTACATTTTAAGAAAAATATGCTAAAATTATGAAGAGAAAAAGGAATTGTTATTATTAAAATGGGTAAAAATTTACAAAAAATAACATAAACGGGGTCCATTTTGTACCAAAACTTTAAGAAAAAGATTTCAATTTTTCAATTCTGATGTATTGCTATGTTATTCATTTTTGAAATGACCTTCAGGATAAGAGCTAATTTAATTTTTACAAAAACTAGAACACTTTATCTTAGTTATATGAAATAGCTTTAAAACAATGATTATATTAGCATCATCACTGTAAATTTTGTAAAAAAACAGTGATTGATAAATCTGAAGATTAAAACACTTCTATATTATACAGAACATACACAAAAAATCTCAGTTAATTATTTTTAAAAAATTTTGTAGCAATCACTGTTTTTGCTTGAGCCTTTTCCAAAAAACACATTTCGATGTAAGACGCGTTTTAAAGTATGACATATATCTTGCTTAAAGTAATGGCATGTGTTTTTACTAAAACACTTGTAGTTTTTGTTCTAGTGAACAGAAAATAATAAACTTGGTATTTTTATAAAGCTAATAAGATGGTCTATAAAATAAAATCATAAAAAAAGACTATTAGCCAATTTTTGGCAAAATTCACAATTTTCGGGTAGTCTGATACCTTAAATATATAACTCATGACATCTTTTATAACTGCGGATTTGATTTATCAAAACACGAAAACCCTTAAAACTTAATTTATAATACTTAATATGTATATATTTCATAAAACTTAGTTACATTCTAAGGAAATAATCAATATTTACAGTATTTTAATATTTTTTTTACCATGTTGTATCAAAATTTTGAATTAAATAACATTACTTGAGAGGGTTTCTTATTTGTTTTATTTTATTTTTTGAAATTTTTTCAAAATAAATTATAAACTGTGAACAGCATAATAGATAACGATAGAAAAAGTATGTCTGAAAAAATCAAAAGATATTTAAAATCTTAAGTATAAAAAAGAAAAAGGTTAATCTATTTCCCTTTAGATTTGAATTTGGGGATACTGAGTGTATAAGAGTAAAAAATGAGTGAAAATAATAGCTTTTACAAAATATTTTGGTTTTCTTGTTTTTTTGGAGATGAATAAGTACTTACTTTCCCCAGGCTGATAAAATAATTTTAAATTATAAGTAATTCATCGGCATTCAATTTACTAAAATCAAGATTTTATAAATAAATTATTTTTATAATGTTTCAAAATTTTTTTCTTATAATCTTGTCCGTTATCTACCTTTAAAGAGATATTTAATTAGAAACTTACTTTTAATCTGTCACCGTAAATAAAGTATTTTACTGCATCAGATTATACACGTATTAAAAGGAGTGAATTAAAAAAATAATCAGATCAAAGATATCTTATCTTGAGAATTATGTTCTACATAAAGAATTTTAAAGACATTTTAATAAAAAAAAAAAAAAATCTATTTATGTTATAAAGAAATATAAATAAAAAATTTTAATAAATTAAACTTGAAATTTTTTTTTATCTAAGGTAATAAAAGTTTTTCCCCACAAAAGAATTAAACTGTAATTTACTATTTATTTCAAGAGTTTCTTTAAAAAAAATTGTTGTCTTTGATTTCAGAGCACTGATTTCTTTTTCGAATAAAAATTACTGAGAAGGCTCTTGGAATGTGTGAATCTCATAGAATATATTTTTATAGATTTAAAGGTATTCTTGATTTTACTTTGTCAAAAACTACTTTATTTTAGAAATTTCTATCGATTTTGTTAAAGAAAATTGATTATATCAATATTCTATCCATGTAAAGCTTTTAATAAACAATTAGTAAGTTTTAATATTTTAAATAATTTCAATTCAACAAATTTTTTTAAGCTCTTCAATTAACTATTTTGAGTGCTTTATTTTATATCTTTTTGAATGTTTTCGTATTTTAAATCATTGTTATTTTGATTTACACACATTTTCTTTTCATTCAATTTAATTTTTTAAAACTTTTTTAGCTGTTTCAAGGTTTTTATTTCGTTTTTAGTAGATTATTTTTAAATTTCTTTTCCATAAGGTTTCAAACAAATATCGTTTTCGGGGCAATAAGAAGTATACGAAACATTTTCCCTTGATAAGTCGTAAATATTTCCAATATTTCCCTCTTGGCATTCATATAAATTCAGAAAAAGTAGTTTCTCTTCAAAAACATTGACACAGTTCGTTAGGAAACACAATATATAAATATAAAACGTGTTGTGAAACTAAAAAGCATTATTTTACTTTCTTTAGGTTCTGTGACAAAAGACAACTTTGTTCCACTTGAATTCTAAAAACATTACTAACACGTATTGTATACGTTGCGTATTTTGGAGTAAAGGGCAATGGAGCAACGATTCCTTCCTGTTTAAAAGCTGGTAAAGAGTCCTGTAGAGAAAAGAAATGTTGTCTCAGCTTTAGCATTTGAATTTACATTTGCTTATTTTTTATTTACATTTAACTGTCACACTTTAAACAAATTCTGATTTCATTCAAGAAGTGATTCTGTTGAATTAAATATCTGTATTTATCTTTCTTTTCTAGAAAATGTAAGTTGATAATTGTGATATTAATTTTGTTCCACTTGTATTGTTAAGACACTTTAAGTACATAATTTTATTATCCTTGTCATTAATTCGCCCTTAAATATTCAAAGTTAGGTATAAAAAAAGTTTTGCACTGTAAAGTATGTATCTTCCAAAAAAATTTTTTTTTTTTTCAAATCTTATCATATTACTCATTAAAATAATTTTGTAAGCATTATTTCAAAGTTACATACATACATTGACAGAACATATTTTTGATACAATACGCACACTGACAGAACATATATTTTTGTTACAATACACAAACTGACTGAGCATATTTTTGTAACAATACACATTCGAAATTGAAAAATCCTTAAAAATTTTTTCCCTTGCCGGCGCAGCTGATAATTACAAACAGCTGTTAAATTACTCTCTTTCCCAATTTTCTGATCTTTCATACTTTTACAAACAGTTAACTTATCATGTTGGTGCCTATATTGTCTGATATAATCAGTGGTTTTTAAAAATTTTTCAGCTTCATTTTGCATATTCTCCATCTAACACTTAGGTATCTGACTATAAGAAATAGCTGGAATATGTCTTATGTCGAAATAATGCATTTCCTCTTGTCTTCACAGATTATGTAAATATCAAGTAGTTTGCGTTATCTCAATTGTACATCTCATTAATCATTTGTATCTTAAAATTGCTACTTACTTTGAATTGTCAAAATATCCAATTAATGTTTATTGGGTGCTCACCTACTACTTTCGAATCAAGGGCAATGAAACAGCCGATGCTGTAATTAAAATAGTATCGGGTTATTATCTCCTATCTGTCCTTATCACGATATTACAAGGTATTTTGAAACATTTATAAACGACACTTGAGATTAATAACAAACTACATAACAAAATGCCCGTAAATTCTAGCTGGAATTCACATCAGACTGGAAGAATTCTGGAAGAAAATACCCCATATGTATATATACTGTACTGATCATTTTGACCAAAGGTTCCGTTTTTCTGACTCTGTTCACTTTAAACAATTTAAATCTTACACCTTAGCTTTGGTTGACTCGATTAGAGAAAATCCCTAACCACAAAATTTTCATTTCTTTAATAACATAATTTTTTTCCTACATCAAAAGAAAAAAGTTTATGTACATTGTTAAAGTAAGAATTTGTAATACTTTAGTTTTTTTAATGAAATATTTTTAACCACATGCTATGCCAATGCGGATTTAGTGGTAACATTAAAATTAGCTAACCAACCCTCCTGTTTTGTTTTCTTTCTTTATTCTTTTACAGTTTGATGAGTAAATTTACACTTAGATAGCATAATAGATCAATTTTTATCGTTTATGCCATATTGCAATGTGGTTAATTTCCCTGATTTTGTGTTCATCGTATAGAACTTATACTATTCACACTATTCCGAATTATTTACATTTTCTACTTTGATTTCATTATTCACATTAAATTTAAATGTTCTAGAACTTAAGGTGGTGTAGAACATATAACTTCAGTGTAATCAAACGAAAAAGTGTTTCTTGTATTCACAAATACTGAAACTTACTCTGATATTCAAGTTTATATTTCAAACGTAGCTAAATTCTTTCATTCATAGTGTATTTCCTTTACTATAATTATACTTACTAGCTTCTAGTTAGAAATTAGTATATTAGCAAACAATACTTCTTTTGATTTAAACCTCTCGCTTTTTCTGCTACTTTTCCTAAATTATTATGTTTACCAAATCTCAAACGTATACTGATACCACATAATGTTTTTGATTATTTTATTTAAAATAAAATATGCAGGCGTATAGCTTTTAAGTCATCAGAAACTGCTTCGTATCATTCCTACACTATACATTTAAATTTTCTTATCGTACTTTTTGTATCATCTGTTTAGTATGAAACATGCCCACCCACTATTCGCGCATCGAAACCAGCTAACACCTGGAAAATCATTGACTCGAAAAGGTACTTGTAGAAGTAAGAGGCAGCTGGTACCAGGCACTCACCAACTAATCCTGCAATTTCTCCACATTAGGAGAGGGTAGCTTGCAGCACGAATTCGATTTTCCAGGTGAAAATACAAATGCTCGATTGGATTCGTAATAAGCAAATTCGATTAAGGCATAGCTTTAAATAGGCCAGAATGTCCCTTATCCGAGTTGATTTTAATGACATGGTGTATTATGCTGTTCGAAAGCATCAACACTTACCAGTAACACTGCTGCCAGGAAGGAAAGTAATTGATCAGCAATGATGTTTTCATACAACAATGATGTTCAGTTATCCGGGGTTAGTCCATGAAGATGCTGGTCGTACGCCACAATAATACATCGCAATTTCGGCTCCGGCTGCGTACGCCAAGCTCCACTGTATTGAGTGTTGAGACACACTGTTTGGGTCGCCAGTGCTGTAGCTGTTGGTGATATCGGTTGTTTCAACTCTTTGATAGGGGCGAACCATGTATAATAATCGTCACTCGCTTATAGATTCAATGCGCTGTGTCCGAGAAAAGCCACTAGCCTGTGACTTGTCATTTCCCACATACACCACTGTCAATAAGTACTCACAACTTCTGCATGTGAGCAACGTTCCATCGTTTCTGAAATTGATGTACCCAGTCACTGAGCTATAACAATATCATCTTAATTGAAATCTGATAAATCAACTCCCTTCGCATTATGTTGCTAAACATTCAAATTCCGGATGACTTATGCACTGACATAACTGGTTCTGAGTGGGCCCTGTATCAAAATTCCTTTGGGGCCCTTTTTTAGGTATGAGAACCCTATTAATGGAACTGTAGTTACACATGTTGGGGCCGCTGTAGCTTGGGGCCCCGTATCATTGATAAGGCGGTAGCAACGCCCCTGGACTTATGCGAACTCAGCTGAGTGTTTTTTTTTTTTGATGGAGGAGAGTCATAATCCAATGGCTCTCTTGTATATATATATATATATATATATATATATATAGTTAAATATCCATTGGATTATATATACCGATTCACAAAATTGTAACAAAATATAAAACAAACTATTTTATCTACTTATCGAAATCTTTCTATCTAATTTATCTTAATAATTATCTAATTTTATGTTTATATATGTTCCTAGTAATTTGTAACACATGAGGTGCTATGCATCAAATTCAGTATTATATATAAATTGTAATCATTACACAAAGAAAAATATAATTAAATAGAACTGCTACTATCACACATACTCATCCAAGAACAAAATACATACACAATAGATGGTGAAATATATTTGGAAATCATATTTAATAGCAGTTAAGTACTCTAAACACTATTAATTCGCAGGAGTTAATATTATGCCATGATGTTCTACCACATTAATCAAATATTGTAACGCACACTACTAATTTAATTATTAGTTAAGAGATACAATTAATTTTTTCTTTGACCTAAATTAAACATTCAAAAATTGTGTGAAAAAAAAGCTTAAAAGTTATCGCCAACAATGAATTAAATGAATTTAATCTATAATTAAATAGTTATATTTCAACTTTTATACAAAACAAATACTTTTCTTTGAATTAGAAAATATTAATTTGAAATAAAACAAAACTTTTGACAAAACAGGTAAATAAAATTTTTAGTTAAAATCAAAAATATTTTTAAAATGAAAGACTGCAAAACATTATTTAATAAATAGCAAATAAGAAGCTTGTTTTACAATTCATAGTCTACCATTTTAAGGAATTATGTAATATCAATAAAACATAGTATCGCTTTTAAAATTAAAAAAAAATTCGAAGTCAAACGATACGTAATTGCAAGAATTCAACAGAGTAAAAATAATCAAATGGCAAAGATAAAGATAAAGAATTCTATTCCTAAGAATCTAACTACTTTCTCTTGTCTTCTTTGTCCGTCTTCTTGTGTTTTTTCTTTTTATTTCTTTTCAACAGACGGATTTTTATACGCATATTGAATAGAATCAAATGTTATCCTTACAACAGAAACCACTTTGTAGAATTTCGCTATACGTTGTTTTTCAACGTTACTCATTAGCGTAATTTATTTTAGATTATTTTATTTTTAGCCAATGGAGGCATGAGCCCCCATACGTGGCTAAATTCCAGATTATTAATTTAAGCAAGACGCTTTTAAAGCAATAAAAATTAATTTATTATTAAAATACATGAAGTTTATTCACGATGACGCCCTTTGTCATAATAACAACCAAACGATACCAGTTATTAATATTCAAAGCATGATATAAAACTATATTCGTTGTCAACATTCAAAATAATCTACTATATATACAATACAAAAAAAGGAGTTAATGGGCCGTCAATATAGTCCTATAAAATTAATCAATTACAAAATGTCACTTTTGTGCTTATACATACTCTCAGTTCTTTGAATATTAATTAAAGAAAATTTAGTTTATGAGCTATAAAACTTTTAACTAGATACAAATCTATCTCTTGGAGTCGCATATCAATATTACAAATGACTGGCTATGAAAAGTTTTCTGTGATGCAATGTTTATGGGACATCTATTTACTTTCATACTGTGTCTTAAACATCACCATTCATAAAATAACAACTGTACCAACTTATTCCTAATGAAAAAACACTCTTTTTCAATTTATCACTCTTTATCAACTTGCAATTTTTTTAAATTTATTGTCACTTATTATTTAACCCTTTCACACTTAACTATGTACTCCACCGTTTTCTTAGAATTCTTTAGAATTTTGTCGTGAATATTAAACACATTTTAAGAATAAAGTAGAAAAACGAAATATTTCAAGCACGTACTGGCTGTATAGGTTTTGTAGACTGTAATTAAATAAATTATATTTATATAATAATCTTTATGGAGAGTTATTTATTTGCATATGGAATTCAAACGAAAATGCGATTACTCTTACAGATTTTTCTACAAAAGTTCTTTATAAAAATAAATTTAGCCACGTCTTTTTTTTTACGAACATAAAAGACGATGATTCCTTGCGTAAGAAATTGTTATTACAATAAAGTTTTAAACCTATCGGTTTCAAGCACTTTGATATAACACCTGCTTCAATTGCAGATGTTTTGTAGGGCCTGTGTTTTTTTTACTTCTAAACTGCCATAGATGCCGCTTGGCAAATTTCACTGTTTCCAGCTGCGCATTCGTTGGTCTGATTGACGACAAGTAAAAGGCACCACTCACGAAATTCACTATTTTAATTTGCTTTCCGTAGATTAAATCTGTCTTTGTTTAAAGTTATCAATGAATATCCAAATTTGTAAATTTTTTCAAACGTGAAAATCCCTCAATTTAATGTATATTCGTTTGTCTAAAATGTACAAAACAATTCATCGTATTTTGCTCTTGCAATATTGAAGAATTTGAAAGGAAACAGAACTTGGCTTTTATTAATGTAGTCAATAATTTATTTTGCATTACTCTATTGAAAGTGAAATATCAAACATATTTGAAGCACGGATAATTAAAAAAAGTTAGTAATACGTGTAACAAATGTGTTACAGTTTAGAAACTAGTGTAATCAAAATTCGATATTAATATTCAGGAACTTTCCTTCTGATAAAGGATTTTGAGTTTCAATCCTATTTTTTTTTCAGGAATAAGAGATAACACTTTTAACAAAATTAAAATTTTATTTTACTCACGTATTTTATTAAAATATTATATTATGATGAGGTAAAGATGTTCATAACCATCAAGCAGAAATAATATATATAATCTTGAATGCTTAAGGGTAGCTAATTGCTATGCAAGTCTCAGTATTTAATTTTAGTTTAAGTTCAATCTTTAAAAAGAAATTCTGAGCATCAATAAATTTTATTGTTATATTCTAACTCTCGTACGTGTTCTGTTTTTAAAACAGAACAAAAAATTAAATCTAAGTAAATAAATATTTTATTCTTTTCAAAAGATAAAACCCTCATTAGAAAGCATGTTGTTGAATTAATATAGTAATGGCTGTGCGTGTAAGTGATTCTGTCTAGTTGAATTAGTTAACGAGTATGTCTGGGTAATAAATAGTATAAATCCTGTTACATAAGACAAATAACGATATTCAACTCGCGAAACATGTTCTTACTGTCTTGTATAACTCATAACTCGTTTTAATTTATAGCTTTTTTCATTTCAAAATTTTTTAACGCAGGTAATAAATTGTATCTGTTTCTGAGATTTTTGAGTTGCATCTTTAGCATTCTAATAATGCTACTAACATTCAAGTATTTTAAATAAATTAAAATATTATTAGTGCTTTAATTAAAAATCTGCCTTTTCTCATTATTTCTATGTATAAATAACAGCCTGCACTGAGAGTAAAAAAGTTTTTTACAACAATTCTGTTTGCGAAAATTGCAACACAGTAAAATAAACTTGTAAATTAAATGAAACTTATAGCAAAGGCAAAATAGATTAGGACTTGCAAAGGATTAGAGCATAGGTTCTCAACGTGGGCGTTTGAGGCTTTCAGGGGGCAGTAAGAGACCCAGAGAAAATTAGGGGACTTTGAGATGCCAAGGAGGGACTTGGGCAGATTAACCAAATATTGCCGAAAAAATAATAAAAACTAAATAAAAAACACGTTGATTATGTACTAACAAAAGTAAGCTTTAATACTGTTTTCCTAATGTTGAATTCTTATGTATTTAAATCATTTCTATATCACATTTACGAAAATTTACGTATTTAGGTAGTTCGGGAAGAGGATGAAAAACTCAAAGATTACATTACTTTGAGACCTACATTAAATTGAATGATAGAGTACATTTTAATTTCTGTAGTGCACGTGTAGTCTTTGTGAGCAGTAGGAAAAAATGTTTTGTCCACTGCATTTCATTACGTATATTATCCAAGAAACATAAATATGTCAACCAGGAATTAACACGTGATTCTTTAAAGACTGAAACTGTCAATTGATATTTATTTTTAAAGCAATAGTTTATTACGAAATATTTCATATAACCAAAACCCATGCCTGCCTTTATAACAGGTAAGCTAAATCTTTTAACCTACTCTTTTAAATGAAGAAGACATTTAGTCGCGCGCTTTTCAATTCTAACACTATCCTATCTATTACTGAAATATATTATATTACACATTTAAATATATTTGTGGCAATAGCTATTTCAGATTCGCAAGTAAAAAATTGGGTCTTTAGAAGCAAAATTAAAGTAAAAAATATATTCTATTAGTAATAAAATATTTTTAAAAATTTAATTCTTGTTATCACATGTATTATGTACACTCTTATTTCCTAGAGTGGGAGGAGGCCGTATCGAAATATTTACTAGAAAAGGGGGCACCAGTTCAAAAAAGGTTTGGAACCTATGGATTAGAGTCATTAAGCGATTAAGCTTATGTAGCTGGATATATGTGCTGTCTAAAAGCTGTGTATAAACGCATTGTAAAGATGTTTTGAAATGTGTGTACAATCATTTGATTGTTGAGAATAATTGTTGGGAAGTCAATATGCCTCACCAAAACTCAGAGGAGATATATAAGAGCAACTAACTAGTTCAATCAGAGCTTGGTGAGTATGAACTTTCGAACAGAGAAGTTACTACTCAGACAAACTTAGTGCAAGAAATGAAACTTGTCTTCCGCTGAAAATATTTGTGTATAATCTGAGTATCATACGGGCAAGCAAAAATGTGTTTATGAAATTTGCAAAACTATGAAATAATCATCAGATAGGAATGAAGCGTATTGAATAAAAGGGCATATTTACGGATTAATAAAACAAAAATAATGCCGAAACTCGATATCATGGGCAGCTAATACGCTCAGCGATGATAGACTGGCATTGGATCATACAGATTATGAATGTCATTTTGAGGAATGGCATTCCAGAAGGCTTCTATCAGATGCCTAAGTTCATTCGTTCTCTCTACTCAAAAACTGACACCAACCAATACACTCCTATAAGTGCTCAAAGGGTTAAAAATCTAGGAAATATGTAGACAATGGAAAAAGTTGACGTAAGTTGTGAACTGGCACAGTCTTACTAAAATACAGCTCTGTGAATGTACTTCAAGAAGACATAGAATCTTAGTCTCCATAACTTGTATGATGTAAGCATCTCCCTAATTTGGAGATGGTAGGATCTACCATGGTAGTCAATAAAACCTCACACTATATCACCAGTATGGTTCGTCCATTGTGATGCCAAACAAGACATTTCGGGAATAGATGTTCACCTCTGTATAATGTCCGACAGCTTCTCGCACACCATCATAGTTCTAATTGGTTGGGAACTTTTCGGGAAAGATGATTTAATGTTAATCAGCTCGTCATTGTCCGTACTGATGAGCTTTCTGGAACTCTAAGTGTCGGTGATTCACGGGAAAGAGAATTCGGCTCATAGAAATCCTTGCATTTAGTCCACAGTGTAACAGATGTCAACAACCCGATGGGAAGACCTGTGGATATGCTCATATATTAGGCCAACTCACGAACTGATGCTGTTGAACAGGGGTCGGCAACCTTTTAGCTGTGGCGTGCTGTTATAATTTTAAAATAAATAAATTTTTTATGATATTTACACTCTCTAATAAAACAGGCAAATAAAACAAAGAAACACCTGTATTTTCTTTATTTTCCAAGACTTCTACTACCGGTATGAAAACCGGTATTCCGGTATTAAGATCTTGAAATACGAATAACTTTGTTAAACTTTGGTTCGATATTGCAATCCCTAATTGCCGACCCCTGCAGTAGAGCTTGCCATCGCCATTCGTGTGAAATACCTATCAATATAACGTGGTGATATTACGTGACTTGCTATTGAGTGTTCAACTTGTTGAAATTTTCAATGACCGATCTCTTACACACAAGCAGCAATGTCCTGGCTTTACGCCATGTATGAGTAGGGATTTCAAGATGCGAACGTCTACACTCCGAGACTCATCATGCAATCACGTTTAAACACCATTAGTTGCTCTTACAGCACAATATATTCTTTAGGAGGCGACCTCCAATCAATCCTTTACAACAGTGGTCCCCAATCCTCGGGTCGCTGGCTGGTACTGGCCCATGGATCAAATGGTACTGGACCGCACAAGGAACGTTAAATTGTTCCTATTTTATTTACTGCGGTATATTTCTCTGAGGTTTGAGTGACTTTTTATGGAAATCACTTTATATATTCCGTGTTAAATTACTCTACATTCATTTTTGGTGTAACTGTATTTTATATTCTGAAGTCCTTAAATTTCAATTATTCAATCAAAACAATCTAAAATATAAGCAATCAATGTCCCTTTTCTCTCAGTGGGCTAAGGTAAAATTATCAAACGTTGACCGGTCGGCAGCGATAAAAAAGTTAGGAGCACTGCTTTAAAGCATTCAAAATGCAGCATACTTTTTTCAAAGTACGTTTATATTGCTTCTTATATACGCCTTTCCTTTGAGTAAAAAGGATGTTTCTTGGTCCACATTTGAATGATGGCCTCGATAATTCTAATAGTTTGCATTTTCTAACTTTTGTAGCAATTCTATAATTTTTTTTTGTGTGTATGTTTCATTTTAATTATTTCTTCAATGAACTTAAATTTTTACGAACAGTTTTATGACTTGTAACTTTTATAGATCTTATATTAGCAATACATATAATTTAAAATATTTGCCGTAGTGAGTAGTTGAATGTTTTTAATGGTAGCAATTTTGGAAATTACAGGCCAAAAAAGGTTTACTCCATGAAGAATCCATTGGTTAAAGAGTATGAAGGTTGTTAACATGAAATATCCAGATGGTAAAAATAGTGGTGAAGCTTCATATTTATATTTTAAACAATTAATGATAGTTAAAACAATTAATGATGCACCCAGTTTTGGAATGAAAAAAAGTACATTTTAAAATATCAAACATACTAAGTGTGTTGCTAATTCATTACAACATCAAACTCGCTTAGCCCCAAAATATACCAATTAGAAAGTCAAATTAAGAAGAAATATTCTGAATGGTCTCAGACTAAAATGAAAATTCCAAATTTTTTTTTAAATGTTCAATAATTTAATCTAATTTTTGGTTTCTCGGATTTCTGAATACTCATAGATTATTATAAGAGTCGATATATGAATACAATCAGTGACGTAACGGGGAATATTAGAGGTCCCCTTGCAAATTTTGATCTTGCAAGGGGGCCATACCGGATTTTACAAGGGATTGCAAAACCATAACATAACATAGACTTTAGTCCCCCGAAAATCCTGAGCCTCCTCCAGATGCGATGATTGCAGAGTTATACGTTACGCCACTGAATGTAATATGAATAAGAATCGAGGTATGAATAAGAATCGAGGTATGAATAAGAATCGAATTTTAAATAAGAATCGAATTTTAATAAGAATCGATGAATAAGAATCGATGTGTGAATAAGAATCGAGTGTGAATAAGAATCGATATATGATGATCGATGTATAATAAGAATCAATGTATGAATTCAATTTATGAATAAGAATCGATATATAAAAAAGAATCAATAAATGAATGCGATTTATGAATAAGAATCGATTATGAATAGTTCATAAAAACTTATCTGAATAATAATAATATAAAAAATAATGCCTTCTTGATGGTCACCTGAGTTGAAAATGTGATCAAAATTCAAGGAACGGGATCATCGCAATTTTTAGGATTCCTTAAATTTATAGTTGCTTACTATGCGGACAATATTTATACATCTTGGGTGTACTGATTTAAAGAAAATTAAAAACTCTTTATTTCTAACAGAGTAAAATCAATCATGTTCTGTACCACAGTTTGTTAGTGAAAACTGATTAAAAGGGTTAGAACTTGTTTTAATATATTTGATTGCTCCTTTAAAGATGTGAATACTAGTCTTTGACACGAAAACAATAAATCAATGTGATGTTTTTAATACTTAACACAAGCAAAGCAAAAAAATAAAAAATATGAGGATTTTAAATTAAATAATATTTTTTGCATTTGGACATGCTGATAAAGCAAGGTCTTGAGAAGAATGAAAAATATGCGTGTTGCTTTGTTTTATTAATATTATATAGAAATTCGAGAATAGATTACAAAAATTTCTAAAATGTCAGAAATTTACCCACGAAACATTTGCGACGCCTCTTTTCAGACAAATTAATCATATTAGCCCCTAATTTTCGAACTCAAGGTACAAAGGTACAATTTGACAGTCCTTCGATCATACCTCGTGGCTAGATTTATAAAATCTTTTAAGTGGATACTCTTTATTTCATCACTGTTTTAAAAACTTGCATTTTTGAGCAGGTATTTTACATAATGAAGTATTCAAGAATAAAATTTGAATCAAACATGCCATAAACATTTTGAGTGCAACACCTTCTATCGAATCAAAGAAGTTTCAGAAAAATTCATCAACTATCTCGTTAATTTCATATTTTTGTCTAAAGAAACGCAAAATGCACATAACTAAAAAATATCAGCATTTAAGTAATCAAAAAGCTTCATTTTTTTTCACTCTCCTGCTATCATAAGTTGAGTATATTTTATTGTGGGGTAAAAATTTATGTTTCTTCTTTCATTAAAGGTCCAGGAAAACTAAAAGATTGAAAATCTTTGTTTTACAGGGGAAAAAAACTTTCTTAAAATTCCAATGTTCTGTCTGATTTGATACAGACCGAAAATATATTTGTAGATATCAATGACTCTAATGCATTTAAAATTAAAGAGGAAACTGCATTTTTTAAGACATTTTTATAAAATACAAACAACATTATGAATCACTTGTATAAAGAATGAACGTTACTCATGTCGCCATCTAGTAGAAGATTTTGAAAATTCAACAATAAGTTATTATAGCTTAATTTTTATGTTAATCTCTATAATTGAATAAATAGAGTCTGATAGAGGGGAAAAGACTATAGTAATTTTAAAAATTCAAGAATGAAGCATTCATTGCCGTTTCCTTCACAGATGTTCTCTGTAAACACTTTTTAATATTATGTTACATAAAATATAAAACAATAAAATTTAAAAACTGCTCCTTATTTCTCTTTACAAAATAATTTTAACAAATTTTTTTATTTTTTCTGTTTTAGGAAATTTTTTGAAAAATAATACATGTAAACAATACCATTTCGGATAGAAATTATAGTTGTAGCATTTTTTTAATACTTTTGTACAGTTTCCAATACCAGTCAACTTAGTCGTGCTGCCATCTGTCAGAATTATTTTCTACTAAATATATAAATGTAAGAAAATTGAATTAATACCTAGTGAAAATTAAATAATTGTATAGAGATTTGTCTGATACCTTTTTAATATACATCAGAAACAATTAAACAGGAAATAAATCATCGAAAAATATTAGTCTGAAATTAATTTGTAGAAACTGAAAAATATTATTTACAATGAAATATTTTAACTTTTTTCAAATTTTATCACCATCATAATTCTATTTTTTTCAGTACATGCACTAACTCCTATTGCTGTAAAATACTTGAAATTAAAAAAAAACTGAGAAAAAAGAGTTTAAATACTCTAAAAAAATTATGTACTCAAAATTATTATTAATTATCATACAAATATTACACTTATAAAAATTATAATTCAGTGAAACTTCACTGTTGAAAAAATATATTTATGTAACAGATTTCGTTTATTTTCCTATGTGATAACAGGAGATGTAGCGCATTTACTAATTGTTTATGATGGATATAATTATATATTATTTCAATAATATTTTTCCACAAATTCAATCAAAAATGCGAATGGTTTGTAACAAATGAGTTGTTCATATTGAAGTTGGTGGCGGGCATACTAAATATGCATACGTTTAAAAATCATCATACTTTAAGTCTGAAAAAAATTCATACTGATAACTGAGACTACGAAAAATTACTTTACCAATTTTCCTAACAAAGTTCCTCACGTGATTTTTAGTTACTGCATGAAAAATTGGACACATATATTGAAAAATTACAAAAAATTGGACAGGTATATTGAAAAATTACGAAAAATTGGATTATTTCCATAAGTATATTGCTTCAAATTTTCTTCTCGCAAAGCCACTGCTATATTTTGTATTTAATTTCTCACACAAGACAGTTAAATGTATTTATGTTTCAGTCAATGCAATTCACATTAGTTATGGTTAATGATAATCTCAGATCTTATTAATAATAACCGACATTACCATTAACAACACTAGGCAACAAAAATAACTTCTTATCTGTTGCCTAGTTTTAAATAGCCTATTATTACTAATTTTGGGTTGAGAAAAACGAATATGTAAATGAAATTTATTTATAGCTCTTTTTTTAAGATATACAACACCCCATCTATCTCTTTATGGGTAAATTTGAAGAACAAAACATTACTATCAAATAAATTCGATACAATAAGTCATGCTTCAAGAAACAGTGTTCATATAAGAAATCGGTAGTATTTTTTAGTTCATTTCCTGTGAACATTTCCTTTTGGATCGCCTCTTGTATGTCGAAGCCTGAGTATCCCTTATAACTGTCCAATAGAGGTCTGCAAGCATTGGCTCATCCCAACGACCCTGATATCTACGTCGCATTGCTGCGATATCTTGATGAAACCTTTCACCGAGTCCATCGATTACAGCTAAACAGTTCTTAGGGAAAACATCAAGATGGGAATGTAAAAAAATGGATCTTTAGAGGCATATGCATCATAGGTCATGGAACTTTTGTAGGAGTTCTTTCGACAACTGTTGATAGTTCTCATCTTTTTTTTTTCTGCCTAGAAATCCTCATACTACACTTTTAAAGGTTTCTCAGGCTACTTTCTCTTTCCCTTCCAGAATTTGATCAAATGATCAAAATCATGATTTTATGTATTTGAGGGTCCACGATGATTTCCTCCTTGATCTTTGCATCACTCAATGTGAGAATTCCGATCTAAAGTATTGAAAAGCCTCTTCATCCTTGTTCTCATGGATTTCACAAAGTTCTTCATTAATTCCAGTTTAATGTGAAGGGGGGGGGTGAAGCAGAATGTCATTTGAGTTTACTAGAGGTCATTTGAGACATTTCTCTTACCGGATTTCAGAGTTCTAGACGGCCATGTGTCTTGTACGTAGTGCGATTTTTGATCTGTACTGTCCCACAAACACAGAAAACAGCAGTATTTGGTTTTGACTAACTGCATTCCCATGAGTAAAGCAATGACTTTGAAGTCATCCTCGACTCATCCATTTATCATCCTCGTATTATATAAACTCTCGAAGTAATTTCACATTTGCCACACATTCTTCACGTGAACGGAATGTTGCCGTGAATGGAAGGAAGAAGGTTGCCGTAGTGTAGCACTGCTTTCAAAATAATCTTGGAAGTTTCTGTAAACAACATCTAGTTATTTGGATCTTAACTGATGCTCTTGAAATTACTAAACCATATACATCAATACATACAATCACATGTTCTTTCTTCTCATAGAAAGGAAGAAGATTCGTTTCACGAGTCCTGTATTCTGTAACCTTGACGCTTGGTAGGAGTAGATTCTATTGCTGCAGTCTAGATGCCAGAAACTCTGCTTTCTGCTTTGCAGAGTCAAGATCTCTCAGGAGTTCACTCGCTTCTGATTAATTTAATCTGTGGGGATTTGTTACTTGAATCGTGCGCTATTGTCTATTCTTTGTTCTTCTGACGCTCTAGGTTACACTCAAGACACACCTGCAGAGGTGGAGCTGTTACACGCCTTTTGTAGAAGTTAAAAATCGATCCTGAGACAAGTTCTTCCATCTTCCCGCTTAAATGAACATCGCAAAGATCACACACAGAATGTAAAGATGAGTGAAAATACAGCAACTATTAGTAAGGAGGAGTTTTGATTCTTTAAAGCAAGAGCTAATCTGAAGTTTTTATGATGACTTTCGTGTTTAGCGGGTCAAAATACATCACAAAAAACTATTTTTGAGCCCGAAATATTTTTGGTGTAGCCTAGTGTAATTGAGGTGGTCAATATTAATAATAACTGGGTTTATTAAATTAATCACAACAATTACTTCTGTCCTAATCATTTCAATCGTTATTTCTCACTTAGACATAGACTTCGGTTGAGAGACGACTGAGAATGCCAAATTCTCTCATTCATATATTGCAAAATAATCAAGATAAAACACCTAAAATATGAACGATTTTAAAAAAAGTTCTAATTGAAATATGTGATGCAAAAATATACTGTTTTTTAGCTTTTGTATTTATTTTCATGTTTCAAAATTTGTTAGAATTATATCATTTCTGTCTTGAAATATTCCACAAGAAACACATAAAATACTGTTTTTTAAATATTATATTTTCTAAAGAGAAGTTGCGTTGGTTGGAAGGTTAGATGCGATTGGCGAAGGACATAAATTTTTTGAATTTAAAACTTTGAAGAGACAAAAAAGTTGAACAAGTGAGAAAAGTGTTCGATAACGTCACGTTTTGAAACTACAAAACTATGGTTATTGACGATGGACTTCGTAATTCTGAACCTCGGTCAAGTGACAAGGACAACATGAACATCATCATGGTCAAGTTCCAAGGATAGTCTTAGGAGCTTCTTGGTTTAATAAACCATAAGATTCCTTAAAATAATTTAACTACCATATGTATTCTACTTTAAGCTGCAATTCAAATTCTTATCACGGTTTTTTTTTTTGAATAATTTAAAAAATAATCTAAAAAGATTTATTGAAATATTCAATATTTACGAAATCAAAAGAATTTAAAATGAGGACTAATAAAAAATGAACACTTCATTTATTTTCCCAGTATTAAAAACTCTTTAAAATATATAAATAAACCTGTAACTGTTCAAACCGTCAATATGATGTGCAAATTTCATCTTGTAACGAATTTTTTCGTCTTCGATTTTAAGCTGCACACAATTTTCAGTAACATAAACATACGGGAAAAAAAGTGCGGCTTAAATTCGAATAAATAAGGTAGATGAAAAATATTGAATAAATTTTCTGGAACTTAGTAACATAAAACGAAAAGTACTCAATACACTATTTTTATAGTTATTGAACATCAAATGAATATCATTCAAACGTAAATATTATTTTTTGTAATAAAAAGTAATTTTTTTATTTTTAAAATTCCTGTTTATCGTTTAACTACATTTAAAACACTTTACTGATAATAATGATGTTCTCTTAAAAAATAAATTTGAGGAGACTTGATAGACTATTTTATCTAGTAAATCAAACAGTAACTGGGCCCTTAGTTCAAAGGGGGAAAAAGAGGCTAATAAATCATGTCTGTCATTAACAGGACATTATTACAGATACATCATTAACAAACTTAAACTTTTTAATTTTTGAAACATAGTTCAGCTCTTTTGATCATTAATTTAATGTGTATATATATAAGTACTTTGTTACAATTTTTAGATTAATAGATTTGATTATATTTGCTTCATATTGTTGTGAGGGAGAAGATATATATATACATTTAAAATAATTCAACAAAATTTTCTCTCGAGGGATTGTAAATCATAAATCATAATGGTCTTGAGTCCCCCCCCCCCCCAAGACTCCCCGTAACAATTAATTATTTTTAGTTTAACCAACCTACCAGGAAATAACCACGACTTGATCTCTCAAAAAACTAAGAGAGATTAGCTTTTTTAAATCAGGATGATGCAATCCTACATCAACCATTTTTATAAGTAGAGATCTCGGGAGCAAACAAAGAATGGTTTTGTAACAGTCTAAAATGCGCCTCTCATCCTTTTCACAACTGCAGCACTCTGATAAAAAGATCACCTTAATACCAAATGACTTAAATGAAATCTAGAATTCCGCATACACACACACGCTTTTATATATAAATTAAAAATATAGGAAACTTCAAAAAGCAGGAAAGAAGAATAAATAATACAAACATTACATAAATAATCACCACTAAAAAGCATAATAAATATACAATAGGAAGAAATGAGTAAAACAGTTCAACAAAAATTTGAATAGGATATGAATAAATTGAGTTAAATTAGTTTGATGGTACCAAACTTCCTCCTTAGCTACTCGGTAAAAAATATTAGCAATAATTTCAAATTGTAAAAGAGTAGATATGATAAAATCTCTCAAAAGGGATGAAAAGCCAACTTTAAATCTACAAGTTATCCTAAAATCTTAAATAAAAATAAATTTTTTTTTTTTAAATTCCGCACAAAGCATTTTCCAAGTAAGTGAAGAAGCTTGAAATGCGAATGAAAAGCTATTGCCATTAAGGTAAATATCTAAAATTTTATATGCGTGAGTGTTAAGTGACGAAGACGACACCTGAGCTGGTACACCTCTCCTAACTTCCACACCAACGGAAAAATGTTTGAGCTTCGACAGATTCAACGTGCATTGTCCCCCTACATGATAGGTCTTTGGCGGTAATGGGCTTGAACTCATGTCACGCCACAACTCCATTACCTTGACCACTAGGTTACTGTGGCCCCAACTTATATATGAACACATCCCTTATAATAACATGCCAAAAAAGATGCTAATAAAGAGTTGGTTGTCAAAATGTAGAAATTTATAAATGTATAAGATTTTTAAGAATATACAGTAGAACGTCGTTTATCCGAGCGTATATTATCCGGAGCGTCAAATATCCGAACCAAAGTCCGGATACGTTTTCGAACAGTGCAATGCTCAACAGTTGCTTCCTGTCGGGCCAAAAGTGATGGGAAAAACCAAGGTGAGGGACATTTGGGGGATTTCAGCTTGTGTGATTTGGTAACCTTCTGCGCGGAATATTAAGTTAGTTTGTTTCCAAGTGAGGGGTGTATACGTGCTCTTGATGAGTTTTGTTGATGTAGAAACCTGGATGGCATGCGATGCTGAACACTGTGGATTTCAAATGCTAATTGATGACGAGAAAGTGACTTCCGTGCAAGAAGAATCCGACCCTGTCGACGATGAAACGATGAAGACGAGACAACAACAATGGAAGTAACAAAACAGACGGTTCTGTTAGAGGCAGCTATGGAGTGGTACGAACAACAATCAGAGTGCTGTCCAACTCAACTACTGCTGCTGAAGAGAATCAGAGACCTTGCATTGAAAAAACGAAGGTGTAAATGGTACAGCGAAAAATAAGTGATTATTTTCCACAATCAAGGTAAAATTGCAACATTTTGCACCTATTTTGCTCTATCTTCAAGCACATTTCCCGCATTTGATGATTTTCACTATTTTTATAGTGTCCTGTATTATATATACTACATGGATCGCATTCGGGTTTTGGTTATCCGAACAATCGCGTATCCGAATGGTGCCCGGGCCCAATTAATAAAGACGTTCTATTATATATATATATATATATATATATATATAAAGTAATACCAATTCATTAAAAAAAGGTATATGAAGAAGTAAACTGATAGTAAGTTTAAAGTTGTGCAGACATAACCCACATCATCTTAAGTAATACTAAAAAATAGAATAACGAAATAATAGTATTACAAACAAAAATGTATCAACTAGATAGTACAAATTACATACATACAAAAATTGAATGTGTGAATAAATTGGACATAACTAACCAATAGATATTAATAATATTATAACAAATAATAAAAAACCAATACTAAAAAACTTGATTATACAAAAATAATAACATAAATAAAACATGTCGGTAATAAAGAAAGCAAAGTATTAATTTTTAATTAATGATAGATAATAAAATAGTAAAAGGTAAGATTATATACAATAGCCACATTAGAATCTATTAAGAATTCATAATTAGGCTACAAGCTAAATCGCTTATTATAATGAAAAAACAACAAAGTGATTCATAAAATTCTACTATATTTAGGCGCATTGCAGCCATAAATAGAAAAGTATATACAATTCAAAAATATACACAAAATAGTTATAAACCTAAGATAACTATAGTCATGATAGTATAAAGTCTTAGCCAGTGACGAAAATTATGCATATATATATATGCATAATTTTTGTAACTGGCACGATCTAATATAGTTTTTAAAGATGCAGCTTTTAAATAATAGCATAGCTACTCGTGTTTGTGTAAATTCTAATGTTCGAACCTGGAGCTATAGGAATTCGAGTCTGTATCAGGAAATGTGTTATACATTCTTAAAAATTCTAGGATAAAATGCAAAAAAAAACAATGTGTAGGCTTAAGTTATTCATACAAAGCTGTTAAAATATTTTCCAAGTTATTTTTCTCGTTATAAATGAAAATTAAGAAAAATTGTAATTCAGTTAAGGTATCCGAACACGTTCGGAATACTTTTTAACAAAATAGCATACTAAAACATTATAAATGCTCTTTTAGGACTCAATACCAATAAATATTACTATTTAACTATCAAAATTTAAAATAAATTACCTGAAATTTACAAAAATCACAATTGTAAGTGAAATTTGTGCAATATTTTTGAAAAACTTCAAAGCAGTTAGAGAAAAAAGTAATAAGCATATATTAGTAAAAGTATTACGAAAACAAATTAGAAGCATTATCTAGAAAATGTACTAAAATTTTAATTTTTTATTAAAATTTGAAAATTTTAGAACTTATTGAGTAAACATTATAAGAAATGTTACATTTTTTATGAGACCATTATTTAAACAACAAGCCATAACTCAAAAAGTATTCATACAATAAGAAATATTTTAGTACATTCTCTAAAAAACTTAAATATCAGGTTCAAACAGTTTCATAGAAATACATTCGTAATATTTTGAGTTATCAGACTCGCCATGATAGATTTTGAGCAATTTAAATGCCTCTTCTGGTGGATCAAAACCCCACTTCCGGTTTTCTAAATTTATGAAATTGATTGTAACTTGCCTCTAGGTAGTTAGAAACAAAACAAAGTATGTTTCGTAAAGTCAAAAGAAAGCTCTATTTAATAAAATAAAAAACAAAAATATCTGTATTGACTGAATTTGGTCATTTTCAACGTGTTCGGATACCTTAAATAATTGTTATGTAATTTTATGAATTCTATATTACGATAAATAATTCTAGAAATGAGTTTGATTTTACAATTAACGGTAAATGAAATTCTTTTCTTCCGAAAAAAATATTAGTATAACCAATCTGTTTGCACAAACCATTACAGAATGATAAAATAAAAATTAAGAAATTGTTGAACAAGTTATCTTTTTTATGTAAAGTCACGCACACACACACGCACACTCATCGCTATATTTCTGGAACTATTAAACCAACAGACTTGAAATTTGGTAGGCATATTTCTTTTCTAAAGTGGAGATCCGTTAAGAACAGATTTTGTTAATTTCGAACATGAAGGGACGTTACAGGGGATTAAGGCGCGTTATATAGAATTATTTCTATTTTTAAACTATTAGACGCACAAAATTCTTTCGTGGAGTAGAGATCTGGTACAAAATTGGTTTTGGGAAAATTGACTTCCTAGGGGCGTTTTGGGTGGTTTAGGGGCGCAAAAATTGAATAATTCCATTTCTCAAGTATTAGACCTATCTGCTTAAAAATTGGAAAGCATGTTTCGTTCATGGAGTAAATATTCGCTACAAAATGCGTTTTGCGTATATAAACCCCAAGGGGTGTTGCGGAGAATTAAGTGGCGTTCCATTTTTAAACTATCAGACATGGAGTCTTGATATTTGGTAAGCAGATTATTTTCATGAAGTAGAGAACCGCTACAAAATAGGTGTCACGAAAATAGACTCTGAAGGTTCATTTCGGGATTAAGGGTGTGTAATACATAAACATTTCTGTTTTTAAATTATTAGACCTACCTGTGCTTGAGAATTGGTAGGCATGTTTCTTTCATAGAATACAGTTTCTCTAACAGAGAGTTATACGAAAATCAACCCCGAGGGGGTGTCCAGGGATCAAGGGGAGGTATAGCAAAAAATTCAAGTTTTTCAATTGTTAGACTTACATACTTGAGATTTGTTAAGGATGTTTCTTTTGTTGAATAGAGATCAACTAATAATGGATTTTACGGAAATAGACTCCGAGAGGGAGCAGGGGGTTATTAAGGTGTATTAACAAAAAAACTCCCGTTTTCAAATTACAAGGACAATAATAAAGAAATTTTGGTTGCATTTTTCTTTTGTTGAATTGAAATCCACCAAGAATGGTTATTTTGAAGAACGACTCTCAACGGGATTAGGAGGGGTATTGATAATAAAAATTCCGTTTTTGCTCTTTTATATTTAAACTTGAAATTTGTCCCGCATGCTTATTTTGCGGAGTAGAGATCCACTGAAAATAGGTTTTTCGGAAAGCCACTTATTTATTCGGTTACGAGAATGCAAAAAATCATTCTATTTTAATTTTGGAGATTATTAGACAATATCAATTAGAACTTCTGTCCTTTTTATATCAAGAATCGAGAGTTACAGGTATAAGTTCATTTTTCAATACAATCGAGTTCTTAATACTAGGACTTAGATATCAATGATTTATATGTATATAAACAGTACACATTTATAGATCATGAAATACCCAGCGAAGCGGGTGGGTAAGGGCTAGTTAAGAAATATCGAAGATAACAATGTTAAAAATTATTTAAGTGTTATTCTTAGAGATTTTATTCGATTACTCATTTCTGGCAATTATTTTGTATTTAAAGAACATTTTATAATATTTTATTTGTATTTTAGAAAATATTTTGTATTTAATTTTTTTCTAGATTTTGAATAATTAAGTATTAAGAGTGTAGCAACTTTGATCTGCTCTTTTCATTAAAAATGAAATACAAGAAATTGTTTTTCGAGTTATATATGATTATACTCTAAAAATCGGTCGTTTTGCTTCAATAGTAAAAAATAAAAGTAAAAAATGTTTCTTACGAATTCGACATTTTACCAAAATATATTTAAGATCTCAAAGTTTTCTTAAGACTTGAGCAAATAATGGTTAAAACTGAAACAAAAAGGTATTACATTCCCGGGGATTGATCTATGAAACAGGTAGAGGAAAAAGCAAACCCACATCTGCCTTATAACTAACTAAAAGAAAACGTTATATCTTCAAAAATTAGGATCTTACTTAATGTATACTATCTTTCTTAAATAATGAGTCGAGTAGTTTCATTTATCTGAGAATACATCAAGCTGGCACGGAATTAAAAAGACGATACTGCTATCTCCATTATGTAGCTTTGTACATCTTACTTTTATCACAATGGAGTAGAGCTCATTTTCTCTCCCGTCTTGTGATGTGTAAAATTCCCGCTAATGGAACTTTATTGGAAAAATGTAAGACGAATTTTATCCCATCGAAAAGGAAGATAGTGTGTTTTAATTTGTAACCATCTTATCTCGTTTTTTAATTTCGTATATTTAAAATGCTTATAGTATAGGTGATACGATAAAAAAAATGACAAGGTAAATATTTCTATAATTTGAATTTCAATTTTAAAAAATTAGAAATTCAATGCTCATGTATTTCATTGTTTTTGTTTCGGTGATTTTTGTTCGAAATATAGGGCAAATATTGAATCCGAAATAGAGCATATTTTTTAAAAATTAAAACTAGAACATAACAAGCAAGAACACATATTCACACGTAAAAGCTTTAAAAAATATTTGCAATAAAAATTTAATGAAATCCATTATTAGAATTAATAATTTTTTCTTTTTTTTTGTTAAAAACACACATCAATTCGAGTTCTAGCAGTCATCTGCCGAATTTTTACATCGAGATTCATGACAAAAAGGATGCACACTTTTGCAAAAAAACTTATAATACCAAACGATTAAATATCAGGAAAAAAATAAACAGTAAGAAAAATTAGAGTTGCATAAATTGTTAAACCAAATCAGAAGATAATAATATGAAAAAGAGAATAATTTCGAACGTTTATATAGATATATTAAAGATAAGTTCATAGAAGATTTTTCATATTTACAAATTATAGATTTTGATTTACACTACCCCAATATCAAATAATCATAACAAATGAAATGATAATAACAATGATCAATTAGCATTATTTTACTACAGTATTTTAATCCAGTGATTTGATTCTTGTTCAATTTAGTACAAACTTTTACACGTTTTAAAAGGAAAGATAACCCATATCTCAAATTACCTTCTGTTACAAAAATAATTAAAAATGGAACAATTCTATAAAAGTTGTGAAAAAAAGTTCATTTTCTGTGAATAGGACAAAAGAGATTTTAAATGAGAAAGAAAATATCATATATATCACTATGGTAACAGTTTAAAAATACTAAAACCGCTGTCAAAGTCAAAAAGAAAAAGATAAATTAATATACACTATTCAAAAATAATTACAAGAAATACGCAATGTTTTGAGATTCTTATTGTTATACCCTTTTAGATAAAATCATTATTGTTCAAAACCATAAAGATATTGTATGTCAATTTAGTTTAATGTAACAAATATATAATTTCTGCTGATTTCTATGAAATGAATGGTTTAAGGTTGATGTTATTTTACGTACAAAATTAATGTTTATAAAATCAGACAAATCATAAATCGAAACGTAAATATAATAACCTGCACAAACGGCTTAAAATAAATCTAACATGAAAGCTTTTAAAGATATTAAATATTTAATGTTTCATTATTTTACTAAAAAAATATAAATATTAGCTACTTGTATTAAAAATTGAATATATAGAAAAATTATTTAGTTATAAATTCATTTATTAGATTTAAAAAAAATTCATTTTAGCCAAATTATAGTATTTAAAAAAAGGAAACAATTGTGAAGAATCGTTTACTAAAATTGATCAAATTAAAAATTAAATTAGGATTGGAAAAAAAAAAAAAAAGCGTAATAGTTTTTTGTGTAAATATCAATTTTTTTTAACTGTATTAGTAATCATTGGCTATGTTTTTGTAGAATTTTATTTTAATCTTTATTGAATTTGTACACATAGAGAAGATAAACATTTTTTCACATCTTTGTAAAAATCAATTAATTTAAAATCACCATAAATATTGATTATAAAACATGGAATTAAATATAATTAATGTAATAATTATGTATATGTAATCCTGTTGTATTAGGTACTGATTAAATCAGTTTTGACTTTTGCCTCAGAGACATGGACCTTGATAAAAAAAAAGAGAAGATCTTGGTGACTATTTAAAAGAAGGTCCTGCGAACCATATTTGGCGCTGCTCTCGATAATAACAGTTGGAGAAAAAAAAATATAATTTTGAAATATATAAGATTTTTAATAATGATGATATTATTAAGTCCGTAAAACTAAGTAGAATGAGATGGACAGAGCCCCATATAGTAAGAATGAGCACAGAATGAACAGCATTGAAAAATTTTAAATGTAACTTCTTCTAATAATAGACCAAAGGGAAAGCCCAAAAGGAGATGAACTGTGTAGATGAGGACTTCGCCATTCTAAAAGTGAAGAACTGGAGATCAATTGCTGTGAGAAGACCAGAATGGAAAAAAACTTCTGAAGAAGGTTCATGCACACAAAGGGCTGTCATGCCAATGCGGCTTATGATAATACATATATATATAGTTAAAATGTGTGTGTGTGGTGTTGAAACAACTGAAAGGCAAAAAGATAGACTCATGAAGTTTTGTACGTAAAGCTATGCATGATGGCATCAGCAGTATATTTTACTTTTAAAAAAGATTTTAACTATGTTTCGGATTCGTGTAAAAAATTAACTGAATTTTAACGAAGTTTTAAAAAATTATTCTGAAAAGTGGAAATATTTGATTTATTAAAATCATCCTTTTAAGTTGAGAGTAATGAAAATTTAAAGTTCAAAATGACTTATTATTCGTTTGGAAAAAAATATAAGTATTTAGATCCCTTCAAAAATGAGTGGTGAAGAAATATCAAATAAAAAGTTTCTTATAAAAATTTTCAAATCAATAATCAATGAACTAGTTTTCCTTTTATCGCTTTTTTGCCCTTTGAAAGAGAAAATTACTACTTCTCAGCTCATGGCTGTGGTGCATACAAGTGTTCTTCTAAAAAGGCCACAATCTTTTTGTGCTACCAATTTCGAAGTTTTTTGGAGATCCTATATTATATTATTATTATTTTAAGGGGGAAATTTTACACTTTGTTCATTTTTGTGTCGAAGGTGTGTTTCGGTTTGAAAGTTCGTTTGTCAGCAGAGAATATATTTCAATATTATTAAACAATAACTTAGGAGTGACTTTGATGATATAATTGGAGTCGAACTTATTTCGCTTCATCTTTGAATTTGGAGATAAAAAATAAATGACCTTGGAAAAAGTTAGAAGGATCTTTCATGAGAAAACTCAATAATCTTCTACAAGGTCCTTTCCTTCTCCTTGAGGATGCACGGAAACTACAGGAGAACTTAAAAAATCTGATTGAATCTGTACGTTTCGTTTGCCTTATGCGATTTGTGTGTTTATGGACTGTGATTGATGTGTTCTCTATTTATGTAATTTGTGAGTTTGTAATACTGTGTATTTATATAAGTGTGTTTGTTGTTTCCAATTAGAAGAAATTCAGATAGAATTAGTATAGAGTTTCAGAATAAATTGCTATTTTATGCAAAATAAGTGCTTGATATTTTCATGCATCTTCCTACATTTGATCCTCTTTGACAAATCTTATGCTTGCTAATCGAAATGACAAATTTTATATTAAAATTATTATTTTATATTATTATTTATCGCCTATATGGTGCAGCGCTAAAAAGTGATACCAGCTCCTGGGGCATGTACTAAGTCTGCAAAGGTTTAAAATACCAATGCGCAGTCCGATTGAAAAAAAAATTCATAAGGGCCAAGAATGGAGTTCGTGTACAACAAGTGAATACAGAAGATCGTTCACAATTTATGGAAACGGTTTTGTTATTCATTTTTTCGGTTGAAATTTTAGATAAAACTTTGGCAACTTCAAAATAATCGTCTGCTAAAATGTTCTTTTGATTGGAATGTGTAAAAGAAAATATTTATTTAAAAATTGCCCCTAAAAATAATATATGGTTCGAAGGTTACTTAAATACGCTTTACAAGGAAAAATATTCGTATCAACAAATTAAAAAGCTATGTAAAAATTTCGGTTATTGCATTTTAATCAAAAGTATTTATAATATATTAAATGTGAAAGGAAAAAAGCGTCTAATAGAAAGTAAAAATGTCCACGAAATTTCAGCCTAAGACTCCAATCGCAGACAACTATCAAGAAAGCCATCTCTCTGATTCTAAATGAAAATCCACCGATTCAAAAATTTATTGCATCGAAACTATGAATGTCTTCCGGAACTGTAATTAAAATCATTCATAAGGATTTAAAGTTGAAAAAGTTGTTTGAAACTAGTTGTTTAACCTAGTTGTTGAATAAAATTCGTCTGCTTTTGTCAAAACATACTACCTAAATAAAAGCAAATTGTAGAAAATTATACAAAAAACATCAAACTGCTAAGAAAATGGAAATTTGTGGTAACATACGATGAGGCAGAGATATATTTAACTGACTGTAACAAAGGCTCAATTTTCTATTCCTCAACTTGTGACGGAACTATACGGTCTTTTACTAACCACCTCTATTTTCCTAAAGATAATTTATTTATTTCAACCAATATTCACCGAGACCCGGCGTGATTTTTGCAAATAAATATATTATATAAGTTCGGGTTTCGCGAGTTAAGAGGGTTAAGTAAAGTGAAGAGATAGAAGAGTGAAGTTAAGTGAATTAAAGATCGAGAGGTCAATCGTAGATAGTTAGCTGTTAAGTGTGGAGCTACGCGAGGAGAAGCGGATTGAAGCTAGAAAAATCCTTATTACAGAGCGTGGATCCTTCACCCATTCTCCCAGCCATTAAAAAGGCAGAAATCACCACGAAGGAACAGCCTATGTAAAATATAAGGTCAGTGATTTTATTTAAGATATTGCGAATATTCGTACGTGGCGTAGCTGTAATTGTGCGCGTTTAAGCTGTCCTAGATTCAGTAAATATTCAGCTGATATTCTGGAGTCCCAGTTTCTACTCCACTCTTATTTGTTTTTCTTAATTGAATTGTGTGTGACTAAACTTGTG
This sequence comes from Trichonephila clavata, assembly GCA_019973975.1. Classification (NCBI taxonomy): domain Eukaryota; kingdom Metazoa; phylum Arthropoda; class Arachnida; order Araneae; family Nephilidae; genus Trichonephila; species Trichonephila clavata. The sequence continues at coordinate 31,460 of BMAO01031549.1, forward strand.
TGTTGATTAGAATCAATAAATCTATTTGATTTGCAATTATGTCTTTTGATCATTTATGTCCGCCTACACATCCAGTAGTATTTTCAGATAGACAGAGAGACAGTAGAGTAAGGGGTGGCTATCAGCCACGACAAACTGACGAGAACGACAGTACGAAATGGCTTTGTCAGTGCACAGAAAAGTTCCCGAAATGATTCATGGTAGGTTTTCTAACAACGGCAAATTAAAAATCAAAAAAGTCTAAAATAATGCTAAAATTGATTCACTCTGCCATCTGCAGAATATTTTAGAGCCAATTTTTTTGAAGAAGAAATTCTACCATTATATAGAAAAGACACTGATAAAGTTGAGCTTCATATGGACTAAGCCTCTAGTCATATGTCTAAGTGAACCACCGCTGATTTAGTAAAGAAAAAATCAAAAACAGGAATAAAGTGCATCACATTTGAAGAAATACGTGTAAAATCACCCTATGATTCTGCAATGGACTTCAGTGATTTCGGTTAATTAAAACGAACCTTTTGAAAACGGCATCCAAGAACACTGAACGAACTTTGGAAAACTTTTCAAGAGGAATGGAGTAAACTTTGCATGGCAGTACTAAGAAAAAGTTTATTTTCGTGAAAATTTCGAGCTGGAGCTATTGTCAAGAATCATGACTATCAGAGAGAAGCAAATTTCCAAAAAAAAAGTACGGTATTTATTGATAACAATTAACTATCAAAATGGTTTCCATGAAGTGTGAATGACCTTCAGTATTGCAGAAGACAAAATTATTGTTTTTCTAATAGTAATTTTAAAAACATTTATGCTCATACAAATAATAAAAAAATTTACTTTATTAAAAGTACTTTTTTCTCACGTTTTATTAATTAATTTTATACTAAATCTGTTTCAATTATATAAAAAAAACAAGGCATGCTTAAATTACTCCCTTATGATTTTGATGCTAAAATTTTACAAGTGATATAAAGAGATTTTCTTAAAAAAATTAATTTTAATTAGTTCAGTATTATTATTTTTTGTTTACATATTGATTTTTCAAGTTTTTTACAATATATTAACATAGAACGCATTGTTTTTTTTTCATTTCGCGGGAAATTGCAAAAAAAAAAAATGTTTTATCATACACAGAAAATTTATCTTTAATAATGTTTTAAAGAGCAAATTAAGATTTTTATTAGACATTCGATGGTACATTTTAATAAATCTGATTTCTGTTTATGAATCTATTATTATTTTGGTTTATAATTTTATCCTAATCCATTGATTTTACTTTTGTCATGAAATAAACATTCAGTTTGGGAGTTTATGTGAATATATTGGAGATATTTGAATATTCTAGTCTTTCAATATAACGTTTAACAATGATTATCAATCAAGAACAGGGGTGGCCAACCCTTTTAGGAAGAGTGCCAATTTTAGATAAAAAAATAACTATACGTGCCACTTACAACTTTTCTAACAAATGCAAAGGTAAAAAAATGTTACTTATAGGTTTGTTATGTAATTTTTACGCAAAGAGCACATTTTAAATTCAAATCTAAGTTGTGGAAATTTAAAAATAATATAATAAATGAGACCAAGCACACAAACTTAGATTTTAGTGTTAATCAGTTCAGTTAATTTTGAACGATATTCTGATTTTGTCATGTTCATAATAGAAAACATTTGTTCACAAACCTATGTTAATTAAAGTTTACAACAATATCTGACAGCCAAATCGTGTAAACTAGAGAAATTTCTTGTTAGTACAAATTTCCAAAACTCAATATAATTTCTTATGTTTGCTTTTGAATGTAGTAATGTGCTGCATACAATAATTTTGATTCAGAGTTCATATGGATAACATTATACAGAGAAATTGAAAAAGGATTTATGAAAAGATCTGCATTTTTGTATCATCTTGAAAATCATCAAACCTAGCTCTGAAAGAATCCTACAAAGTTGGATATTAAATTTTTAAATTTATCACAGCTTGGAGCACTATAATACCTTAAGTAGATAGTTCCTGCATTAATGTGAAACATGTTAAATTTTTTTCTCCAAAAGCAGAAAAAAAAAGCAATTGTCCACAAAGGAAAGTATATCACGAACTAGGTCTCAACTTTCCTTTGTAATCTTAATTTTAAATTATTTTAAAACCCCTTAATATCGGTAAGAAAATTTAAATCACATAGCCAATCTTCATTCTAGAATAGCAAGTACTTCACTAGGTAGTAGGGTTTCTTTCCCGGGAAACCGGGATCCGGGTTTCCGGAAATCATAAAATTTCTGTACTTTTTCTATTCCCGGGAATCACACAGGGCTTGAATTATCTATGAAGTAGCTATTTTTCACTTGACCTTAGATTTCAATCTCGAACATCGTTAACTGACCCTACTGTGGCAATTTGCGATCGTTCACCCCGAACTTCTGGAGAAAGGAATCTTTGTTACCCCAACTGTCGGGTAAGAGTGTAACATGAGAACTTTGGGGTGAGAAAATTTTTCCAGCTCCCGTAGGAAAGAGACTCTGTCCATATTAATTCTTGTCTATCTGTGTATCGAGCTTCGTTAACAAGAAATATTGGGTTTTTAAAGCAATCGCATTTCGTTGCTAACAGCACTGTGTGATCGAAGTTTCAAGATCTAGATTTATGTGGATAATGTAAGCACTAATACTTAAAACTGTTATTTATTGAATCTTTAAAAAAAAATTTTTCGGATACTTGTTTTTATTATGAGCTATTTAATTGAATCAGCAATTTGAAGAAGGGAATGAACCCACAAACTGTTTGGGGGAGAATATTTTTATAAGCAATAGAGCAATTTTTCTTATTTATTATTTTTCTAAACTTAACTTTCGAGTTAGATTCTTATATTAATATTTATTTATTTTTCTGTAACAATAATACAGCAATTCCGTGAAAAAGAAATCGGCTGCAAAAATAAATTATCTTAAATACAATAATTAATATTTTTAACGTATATAATCGGCACTTCAGCAGCAAATGAGTTTTTAAGTATATATTAATATTTATCTCTTATTAGCAACATTAGAGAAATAATTGATTCAGCTTTGACTGGTTAATTTTCAAACGAATGTGAGTCAGTTAAGAACATTAATTCTAGTAATTATTTTCAAATGTGAATTTTTTTCCTCGAGGTTTTTAATTTACTAAATCTTTAACTGAAACATTTTTTCCATGCCTCAGTGATAAAAGTATAAATTGCTTATGCTTTCCGAAATCCTATTTCAAAAATGAATAATCAATTACTTTTTAGCTCATTATGTAAATAAGAATTAATTTTGTAACTTATATGCATCCTTATTTTATAAAATTATTTTTGATTTTATTTAAAAATAACTTGTTTTTAAATTTTTTAAAATTTTGATGTATTCCGGGAATCTTGGGAACGACAATTACATTCCCCAGATTTCCCGGACATTCCCGGAAGGGAAAACCCGGGAAATCAGAAACCCTACTGGGCAGGTCTGTATTTTCTTCCAGATGTTTTAAAATATGCAATTCTTCAATTTCCGAAATCTCACGAGGGGAAAACTCTTTGAAGAACCACCTCGTACAATAATGCAAATGCATTCTCAATACGCGATAAATTTCTATTGTAATTCCTTTAAGTGTATTTAAAATAAATTTTGAGGGTTTTTTTTTGTCTGAGACAACTGTATTTCAATAAAATTGAAAAAAGAATTGTTATTTATTATTATCTTTTCAAATTTGGAAATTTTTTTATTAAATCTTCGCGTGCCACTATTACAACTCCATCGTGCCACAAGTTGGCCACCCCTGATCTAGAACAAGATATCAGACTTAACACAAAATAGTGAGTTGAAGCCCCACACACATGTAGAGGAATTACTGATTTGTTTATGAGTCGCTGATGTTGGTATGTCATATCTAAATATAAGGTACATTTGTAGTAATTTTTGGTTTTTTTACAATATATACTACATTTATAACTAACATGTTTTGCTTACTACATGTATAAACTTACAATTATTTTTCCTCTCAAGCTGAAAATTGTAAATATGCTTGATGAATTTTTTAAAAAAATGACTTAAGATTCTAGTCTAATTTCTTATGGCTCCTTGTCGGTTCCAGAACACTTAGAAATTAATCCAAGAAGATAATTTAATTAAAAAGTCTACCTAATATTAAGAATTTAATGAAATACAGTAAAAATGAAAAATTATAATTTTACTCTGAGAAAAAGGAAAGTTAATTAAATGAAAAATGAGACACCGTCTAGACTTTTTAAATGTAGATGACTCTTGTTGGTGTGACAAAAGCCCAAAAAATGAAGAAATTTTACAATTTAAAAAAATATCTTAATTCTCAAATTCCATATAAAATTTCATGTAAGAAATAAAATTCACAAATACGTTTTGCAATTTTTGTTACCTATTGAAAATTTTACTTTTCTCTCAATAAATTTTAGTCTTTTCATGAACTTCTTTTCCATTAGAAAATAATTGATGACGAATAAGCTATACCAACTAGTTCAAACTGGAAAAAAAATCAATCATTTTACAATACAAAGTTTATAAAGAATCCCAAAAGGTATACAAATAGTAATCGATCATAATCCATCACTTTAACAACGCAATAGATTATTGATAGGGATGTAAAATATAATGGAGAAAAATTCCCTATAACTTGTAATCTTTTTCTTGCTCTGGGTGGGTGATGTAAGTATTCGGTTGTATTCGCTAAGAAGAATGTCATATGCCTGAATTGCGGCATAGTGTTACGTAGCTTATTACATGCGACGATATTGTAGTTCGTTACGACTATCTACATTTTATCTGAATTTAAATTTGACATCTTAATCGAAGAAACAGACTCAAGCACCTTGACCATAACAAGTATACTTCCCACCATTTATTTTTTATCTGTCCATGAGAAGCTATTTCCCCACCTATGATTTGTGCTGCTATCACTTCAACTATTACGGCAAATGATTTCTGCATTTTCAAGTCGTTAACTCAAAGAACGACCTGTTAGTTTCCTAAGCAGCAAAAAAAAAACGATTGAAGATGATATACGATTGACTCAAGCTGATGACCGTATGCCAACTTTACAAATAAATGTAGACGGTGCCGTTTGCTCTCTATTAAAGTTGTGACGGATCTATACGCGGCTCATACTAACACCTTGGGAACTCTTTTAGAGAAATATTTTTCTCAACCAACTTTCACCGAAGGTAAGAAAACGTGATTATGCAAAATAAGTTTATTATATAAATTCTGAATTCGCGAGTTTTGAAAGTTAGTGAGCGGGGGATCGTGAGTTATTGCAGTGCGGATCAAAGTTTATAAAAGTGTGCATTGAAGATTTCCCAGTAAGGATCAATCGGATAGGATTTGATCCCGTCAAGTATTAGTGCTCAAGGCCTCAACAGTAGGACTTCAACTTCCCAAGAGTACAGGTATTGTGAGCACTCTTTAAATAGAAATTAGAGAATAACTTGTTAATGCGCGGCAGATTTGAAATTGAGCTAGTATAAGTTATCGTAGAAAATCAGTTGAGGGTCCGTAAATATTATACTTAGGCTAACTGGTCTCACCTTCGCGCTCTTAGTATTGATCAACAATTTCAATTGGACTATTATTGTGCTTGCTTGATATTTTGTGACAATAAATAATTAGAGTGAATCATGTCGACTGATTATTCAGTTCTCCCCACACATCTAGTCGGGTCCGAGAGTAGACAAGGGAGATTAGAGGAAAGTAGGAATAGTCCTATATTACACAGTTCACGGAAAAAACAAAAAACGTTCGTACAGCTTGCAATGTTCCCTGTTTTCTAAAATTTCAGGGAAAGTAATATATATATCCTTAAATTTTTGAATGAAAAATAAATCTGATTTATAATTCTTTTCATAGATTTTAATAATTGCAAATTAAATTTTATGAATATCATGAAATGCGATGCTAAACGAAATCTAAAACATAAGATGTTCGACATTTGAATAGCAGCCAGTGGGCGTTGAGAAACTTACTTCTCACCAAAAACATTTGTGTGTATGATTATGACCACACGATAGAAGCGAAAACTTCTGATTTATATTGGGTAAGAATATCTGATTGTTTGGAAGTACTATGTTTTCTTTCAGGACATTTTCGCAAGCGGAGGTAAAGTAGTTAACTTTTTTTGTGCCCATTCATTCACTTTATTTTATCTATTTTATTTTCTCTAAAGGCCTATGTATAATAATTATGTATTCTTATACTATTATATATGAGTATATGCGATTTCAATTAAGATTCAAATATATATGTATATATAATAAAATAATAACTTAAATTGATATCTACTCATAATTCGAATCTCCTTTATTTATAATATCTAATTTATTAAATCCTAATACCCCATTTCGAAACGCGCCTCTCTATTTATCTTTTTCTAAAACATTGTGTTGGTATATTTATTACTGATTCCTTAGACCTTGAAGTTTTGATAGATTTATTGGCTTTTCCAAGAAATATGAGATCAATTATTGTTTTCATGCGCCTTACTAATGGGGATTTAATATTCCCTAAACAAGGATGTCAACAAAAGAATGTCAACAAAGATGTCAACAAGGATGTCAACAAAGATTTGTCTTCACCTTGTAGCAATTGTTTCTCTTTATCTTTTATTAGTCTTCGTCAACATGTAAAGTGCGCATGCATTCTTCGTGCTGAAAGTTTTCTCTGTGTTGTGTTTAAGATGTTTATGTTTGTGTGTCTAATTGAAAATGGATTTCCTTGTTCAGCTGACCAACTACCTACACACATTTACATATACAGTAGAACGTCGTTTATCCGAACGTTTATTATCCGGAGCGTCAAATATCCGATCCGAAGTTCGGATACGTTTTGAACAGTGCAACATTAAACAGTTGTTTCGCGTGAGGCCAAAAGGGACAGGAAAATCTAAGATGAAGGACATTTGGGGAACTTCAATTGTGCGATTTGGTAAACATCTGCGCAGAATATTAGGTCGATTTGTTTCCAAGTAAAGGGGTGTATACTTGCTCTTTTGTTGAGTTTGGTTGATGTAGAAACCAGGATGACACGCGATGCAGAAAACTGGATTTCAAATGTTAAATTATGACGAGATTATGACTTCTGTGAAAGAAAAATCCGACCCTATCTGCGATGAAACGGATGAAGACGAGGACAACAACATCAGCGAAAGTATCAAGGGTTCATCAAATGTTAACACGTTTTCTGCGTTTAAGACATCTATGAAATGGTACGAACAACAATCAGAGTGCTGTCTTACTCAGCTACTGCTGCTCAAAAGAATCAGAGACCTTGCAGCGAAAAATAAGTGATTATTTTCCACAATAAAGATTGTGCGACATTTTGCACATATTTTGCTTTTTCTTCAAGCGCATTTCCCGCATGTGATGATTTTCAATATTTGTAAGGTGTCTGGTTTCATATACTGCATGGATCGCATTCGGTTTTCTGTTATTCGAACAATCGCGTATCCGAACGGTGTCCGGTCCCAATTGATTTGGATAAACGATGTTCTACTGTTTATATATATGTGTGTGTGTGTCTGTGTGTGTGTGAGGCTCCAGGCCGACTGGTGAATGAAGGAAGTCATCATCTTTAAAATATAAGCACTTTATTATTGCTCATACATCACCATTCCAACATGGCAGCCCCTTAAAGTCAAATAGGACGAAACAAAAACATCATCACATCAAGGAATCACCAGCCTTTCACTCGTTTATTCTGTCATGTATGCCAGTGCACTCGTTTACCCTAAATAGTCCTATTCACCCTAAATTCCCTACGCGGTAATAAAGATTTTGCTCTATTTTTATTTATGATTCAATTAATTTTTAATTTAACTTTCCAGACCTCATATATATACTATGCGTGTGTGGGTGTGTGCATACGTGAATGGGTGTGTAAGTTTTGATTTTGGAGTGGTTATTTTACTCTCTTAGAGTATTTTTTTGCATTATTTTGCTTTCAAATGTGCAAAAAAATTACTTGTAATTAATTTAATTGGTGAAGATATAATTACCATGATGTATTTAATTTTATACATTACTTGTAGAAAAAAAAGGATACAGGATAAAAAGGTCTGGAATGCATGGTGTTATTCTATAGGCATAAGAAAAATGTTGAGTGTCTAAATACAATGAAGAGCCAAAAGTAATAGGATACCTCCTAATATCGTGCGGCATCCCTTTTTGTGTTCAAAAATCTTTTGTCGACGTAGCAGTGAAATAAAATTTCATTCATGCTGCCTTTACATTCCTCCATAATAGCAAAAGTGTTATCGGTCAGGGATTTTGTGCACGGACTGACCTTTCAATCGTGTCCTATATACGCTAATTTTAATTCTTGCCTAGTGATCTAGGTGGCCTGGTGACATAATGCATTGAAATTCTAGAAAATTCCTCGCTTTTTTAGTATTCTGTTTTTTTTTTTTTTTTTTTTTTTTTTTTTTTTTTTTTTTTTTTTTTTTTTTTTTTTTTTTTTTTCTAGACACAGATATTAAAAAATGTTTGGCGCAGTATAGCGATCGCTCTTGCGCTAATTAAAAATCATCATAGAAAATTCCATCGCTTCCTAGGTACGTGATATACATTAATGGCTGTAAATGATCATCCCATTATTCCATTCCTAAAGTGGAAAATCTAACCCATGCCTAGTAAAAAGAGCCCACAACATTATAGAACCACCAGAAACTCGCATAGTATTGTTACCAACTTGAGTCTATGACCTTGTGGGATCTGTGCCATACTCGAATCGGGCCATCTACCATCTATCCAAATAAAATCCTGACTTTTCTGACCAAGCAACGTTTTATTAAAAATCTAAGGTCTAATCGATAACGTGTTGTTATTAAAGGCATTCGAGTCTGTTTTTTACTGCTATTCGCCGACAAATTCGAATTTCTCAGCACTGTTCTCAAGCTCATATCTACCATACGCCCCATTTGATTGCTGTTGTTATTTTGACGCAATGCTGCTTGCCTGGTAAATCTGATTACTCTACTCAGACCTCCTTGTTCTCTACCAAAAGTAGATGTCGTCAGTCACTGAGTTGACTATGGTTGAAATAAATGTGTCTGAAATGATATATTTTGACAAACTCTTGAAATGGGAATTCCCCATCTACTAAACTCCAACCAGAATTATGCGTACATAAGCTATTAATTCCCATAGAGCTGCCCTCATCACGTCAGAAAACTTTTCCCTTAAATCGCTGGAGTGCAAGTGAAAGCTCTTACAATACAATGCTTTTGTAATTTGCACATATCTTAAGTGCATGAATACCTTCACTGGGAATATTTGCATATTGTTTTTGAATGACATTTGACCTTTTGGTATATGCTTGTGGAAATAGAAGTAAAATTCCTGTGGAAAGCTTTATGGAAGAAATAAAAGTCCAACGAAGGAGTAAATGCTGACAATATTTTGTATGGATACAAAATAATCCGTAGAAATTCATCCCATAGATTGTTAGGATTGATAATGAGTGTTATGAAGCGAGGCTATTATTCTTAAGATCTATACTGGTCACAGTGAGAATTAGACCGAGTAGAGGAGCCCCAACTGCAAGATATATCACACAATTTCTATAATTTGTCAGCCATACGATTTATATTACCCAGAAAAATAAAAAGGACGCGGTTCTTCAAAAGGCACAGTTTTAATAATTTTTGTAATTCTCATTGCATTTTGATAAAATCGGTATAACTCCTCGTAATGCTCAAAAAGAAATAATTTTTGATGCTAATGGGATTATTAATTAATCTAATTTAAGTAACCAGTTCACTAATTTAAAAACATTTCTTTCTAGATTATAAAACATTTGACACAAAATAGGTAAATAGTAATAGTGTAAATAGTTTTAAAAAAAAGGTGCATTTGGGTTTCAAATTTTATTCGAATGCAGAATGATACAAATTTTATTCGAATGCAGAATGATACAAATTTTATTCGAATTCTTTTAATATTATTAGTTCTAGATATATTAAAAGAGAACTTAAAGCGAAGAAAATAGAGATTATTTCGCTTAAGCCCTTCACAATATTTTTCTAGCTTCTAAATATTTAATATTACCGAAATTTCAGAATTGAGCTTTACTAAAACCAAATAATAATGTTTCCAAAGGAATTATATTATTATGAAAAGTTCGCATCTTTTTGTTCTGTTCTATTTTTTTCTTCCTGCAAATCCAATTTTTTTCCCTAAAGTTTTGCCTAAGTAAAAAAAAAAAAAAAAAAAAAAAAAAAATAAACACGAAAGAGTGTGAGCTGTATTTTTTTAATTCGGAATATAACGGTTTCGTCGAACGCCATCTAGAGGTGAGATTCATGCTTCTAATTTCACTATTTTTAAATAAGTTAAAATACATTTCAACATTTTAGGTTCGGATTTCATTTTAAATATATTTTTTTACAGTTTGTCCGTTTAAAATTAGGATAATTTCTTTCTTGACGTATTATTCAAATGTGACTCGCATATCTTATACTTCTTGTTACTTGTCTTGGTCATCTTGATTTGGGTTCACTGAGTCTTAGATATAATGCTGAAGGTCTATAAAAATCACTCAATTTAACAAATTATTTTTCTATTTTTTTAATTCGACATCTGAATCTAGCTTCTTAAGAGTTCTAAAACTGCAATAATGACACACGAATTATAGTCAGCCATACAGTCACAAAGATGTAAATACATAAACAACCTTTGCAATTAAATATCTGGGTAGATTTTATAGTTATAATAAACTGTGAAAGAACTTTTAAAAGATGTAAAAATCACCAATGTAAATATTTCCTTGTTCTGTGTTTAAAGGAGGCATTGTATTAAAATATTTAATGATATATTTCCATTATTAACGAGCAAAATGAAATTTAATATTTTTCCAAAACACTAGTATATAAAGAACATATTAAAGTGCAGAAAATCAAGTTTAACCGGAACACGAAGTCCTTCTCTTGCTTTAAATATCGCACTTATTTTTGTTCTTTTTTGTAATACATTGGGATTCTATGGTCTCTCTCAGCGCTATCCAAATATATCTGAAATTTTTAAGGTATTAAGGCGAAACAGTACGATTCAATTGACAAAAATCGGTCAAAAAATAAGATCTAAATTTTTAGCCTAAATTATTCATTATATACTTTTCTATAACCTTACAAAATTTGAAAGCTCTAAATTTAAAAACGCACAATTATGATAGCCTTTACGTTCGTTTTTATTCACATCCCCATGGTAAATCAAAACTTTACAACTTAATTATGTCATATTTAAAGATAAAATAATTACTTTTTCTTCACTTAAAATGCTAACGCTTTTTTCCTATTGTGTCTAATGCTTTGGATTTTTTTACCTATTGTTAATAGTACATAGCTATACTTATTTATACTTATTAGTTCAATTATTTTTTTAAAAATAATTGAACTCAGAATTTATAAATTTTTTAAGGAATTTTCAATAAGCATTCTTAAAAAAAGTATTGTACAAATACCAATCATGTTATCACCAACCCCATACCGACTTTTGCTATACATAGTTTGAAGTACTTGTAAATCAAATTTCATGTGTGTACGTAAACTTTTGTAGGAGAAGTAGCATTTTAAACCACTTTACAAATTTGAAGTTTTTCGTTAAAAAATTAAATGGCTTGCTTTTTATGAAATTAGAGCACAAAATTTGTTTTACAAAAATACACACATAGGAGGAAACCAAAAAAGTTTTTACAAATTTTAAATAACAATTTTTGCGTAAATCATGCCATGTCCCCTTAAAATTGTATTTCTTCAAGATTCATTTTATATTCTTTTACTAGCTTAATCTCTGTGCATAAAATCAATAATTGAGTTAACTAGAAACATATACAATTAATTTACAATCTCAACAGAATCAAATATTTCTTATATACAATACACTTTATTTCATACACGAGGAATCGATAGTTCTCTTTCAAAGAGATAAACATCGATTTTTTTTCGCATCCCGATGTGCATTAAGAAATAGGAAGTACAAAGAAGGATTTTAAATATAAAAGGGAGCGCGAGTATTTCTGTGAAGTCTGCAGACGTCAGAAAAAAGACAGCACTATAAATTATTTTCTGTCTAGGTATGCGCGAAAGAGAATAAAAATAACTTCAAAGTGCCTTTCTTGCTGTTTTTGTTCGAAGCTGTATTTTAGTTCAAGAAAATACCTTTTATCTGATACATTTCAGTATCATAGAATTAATGGAGTTACTTTTTGTATGTATTTTCCTAAGAAAGATGCTTGTTTGTTTTATTATTTTTCCGAAAATGGAAGTTTTCTTCATGCGGATCTTTGTAAAGGTAAACTCTTTACATATGTGGGAGAATTTTTTTGTTGTGTTTCTTACATTCAACAGGTATAATGGAGAATTGTTTTCTTTCTTTGATATATCAAAATACAGTGTAACAAAGATCAGTTTTAATTTAAATGCACAGAGAAAAGTGCTTCAGAGAAACATACTGCTGTACATTAGGGCCTTTCTCATTTTTTTACCTTGATTTTACATTGGTGAAGGTAAATATTTACCTATTAGTTTCTAATTCATTTACAATCTCCCATGATTTAAATATTTGTTTATTACTTTTCATGATTTGTCATATATTCGATTGTTTATTCTATAATTCTCTTACATCTCTTTAGACTCAATCAATCAATTATCAATTTTCATACCTTATACCCGTAGCAGTGGTAGTTTAATGGTTATAGCATTGTTTCTCAAACTGTGGCGCGTACCCTAGGAGGGTGGGGGGTGATAACTTACGTGGGGGGGCGAACATATCGAAAAGTTTAAAACAAAGATTATTCTGACATAATAAAAAATAAATTACACATTTACACTGTAAATGTATCAGTAGTGAACAATGTATTTCATAATTAATTTAGCAGTACTAAGTTAAAAGCAATTTTAATAATTACCAGTGACCCTTTGGGCATGTCTCATAAAGTTATATACAAAATTTAATACTTATCTTGATAATTTGTGCGGTTTATAATTAAAGTCGTATTGTAGCTTTAGTCAAAGTATATTATTATTGAATTCAATACATTGATATTGTATGGAAGGGGGGCGCGATGAAGATAATGATTGAAATTGTGTCGCAAGTATTGAAAGTTTGAGAAGCACTGGGTTATGGTCATGAACTCTTGGTCGACGTGTCGTTAATTCGAGCTCTAGTGTCACTGAAGACATGCCGTGTTTTGGAGCTGATGCACGTTAAATGAGTTGTGGCTCATAATTCCCCATTGGCGTGGTGTGGTAGCTCAGAGAGGTGCCAGCTCAGATATGAGCTCGTCACATGACCATGGATCGATATTATGAGCTCTCTCACCAATAGCGCGTGTGTTTCTTTGAAGTGGAATGTTAATAAACAATTTCTTTTGTCGGTATGTTCCACCCATCCGGTATAGTGGTTAGCGACGCTGACTGCTGTACCGTAGGACCTGGGTTCGAATCGTGGAGAAGGCATGAATGTCTTTAAATGTATAGTGCCTTCGCGGCAGAGGAGTACTTTAAATAGCTATCGTGCCACAAGTCCTCTCATGTGGTTGGAGGAAGGGGAAGAGAGGGGGGAAACCATTGATCACTACAAAGGGTGTTTTCCCTCTAAATTGGGGTGCAACCTAGCAAACTTTTACCTTCACCTGTATGGTTCTCAAGGCTACGGATAACGATAGGCGCACAATCTAGCCCAGAGGTACTCAACTTTTATTCCAGCCTGGTCACATACTTACGATTGGCTTTTATTTTAACACTATATTAATTTCTCTATAAAACACACGCACAAAAATATATGCTTTTCTGCTTTTTTTAATGAGTTATGTCGTAATTTCTATTTCCTTTCATCCCTGACAAAACCCCTCATTTACCCTAATTTTATATCTTGCATTATGGGTTATTGTATCGAAGTTGTTGACTACGTTTTCATCTTCCAATTTTGTAGAATGGGGATTAAGTGCCGTAAAGAAATCTATTCACAAAAAGAAAAGAAAAGAAACTCACAAAAAACTAGTGCTCGTGAGGATTTGCAGTTGCTACTCACAAACATTGAGATGGTCTCCTAAATACACTCATAACATCTCATCTAGTTCATCTAAGTCCTTAATTGTTTTATTCTATTTTAAACAAAAACTCTAATTTTAATAAATAATTCTTCAAAAAAAATGTTTTTTTAAATTGTAATTTTATACTACAGTTTAAGTAGTTTTTTCAATTGGGTGGGGGTCCTTGGGAAAGTTTTGACTTTAAAAAGGGGATCCTTAAGCAAGTTTTTATAAAAAAGGGCCCATGGGTTAAAAAAGTTTAGCAACCACTGCACGCCCTAGATGAAGGCTTGGCGAGAATCACTTTGGTTCATTTCGATTCATTGCTAAAAAGAACACGCTCCCATTCATGCGGTGTCCACGACTGATGTTTCAGCTCCCCCGCATTCGGTCTTTTCTGCTGGATACAATCAATGGGATGCACCAGACTGGACGCCGTACATAAAGTTAGTATCTGCAAGATGGCTGTGAACTGTTTGCCTGGAAATTATTCCTCCAGGTACAGCAACAAGGTCACGAGCAAGTTGAGGAGCAGTTGCTCGCCTATGTTGTCGTGCGCTTAATGCCAAGTAGCAATTCTTTGAATATGTCATTGCACTGTGACGAACATGGATGACCTTCCTGGTGACAATCTCACCTGTTTGGAAATGGCTCCATAACCGGGAGACCACTTTCGGGCCTTTTGTAACTATCGAGCCAACTCCGCTTGAGACTGGCCAGCTTCAAGCCTGCCAACGACTCTCCATCAGAAGGAACAATCTAAGCCAGTGCTTCTCAAACTTTCAATATTTGCAACCCAAATTTCAATCATAATTTTCATCGCGCCCCCCTTCCATATAAAAAACAATGCAAAAATTCAATAATACTATACTTTGATGCTAAAGCTACAATAAGACTTTAACCACTTAAGTGTCACCAGCGTATATCAACCGGCTTGTTCAACCCGAGGGTTGCATTCCCCGGACGTATATATACGTCTTTCCGAAGTGTGATCTTTTCTGTGCACTGCTATCCTTAAAATTACATCGAAGGCTTTGACATGCAATATAAGGACCATGACAGTGTTTGTGAAATATTTACTTATTTCAGAAAATTTGCTTATTCTTATACCTTTCTCCCGTACTTCCTAATGCATCACATACTGGCTCCTACATGGAAAACGAAGGCATTGGAGAGCGATTCGATTAACTTTTAATTGGTAGTTAATAGATTATTTATAAACAGCACAAATTGTTAAGAAAAGTGTTAATTTTCGTATACAATTTTATATATGAAAAGCCCATGGGGTTACTGGTAATTATTAAACTTTTCCTCCTAACTTGGTATTCTTAAATTAATTATAAAATACATTCCACAGTACAGATACATTTATAAGTGTAAATGTAAAATTTATTTTTTATTATGTGTCTGAATGCTTTTTGTTTCTTTACATTCATTAAATTAATAATTTTTTAAAAATAATATGTTTTTGACTTTTTATTATTCTTGCACCCCCTCGTAGAGTCATCATGCCTCCCCCCCCCGGGGGGCGCTCCCCACTGTTTGAGAAACGCAGGTCTAAGCAATCATTGGAAGTCAATCTCAAAGAGACTAACTTGCTTGTTTTAATGCAATATTCACAAAACTAGAGGCAAATTTCACAGATTCTTAAACGGTCTTAATCCAGTAATTCACAGCAAAAACTAACACTAAACTATTTCTTTTCCAAAACTGAAGGTTGATATTGTACTGCCCGTTCTTCGAAATATATAAAATACAAATTCTATTAGTTTTACTGGAGTCATTTTAAAGTTATGACAAAAAACATGTCTGTAGCCTTATTTTGGACATGAGTAGATCAATGTCTTGCAGATGGATTTGCAAACATCATGAACAAAGGTCGTATTTTGAGACAAGACCTGTGTACAAAAGGAAGCTGTTTGGTTAGATTTTAAGATTGCATGACATTTCTATTGGATTGATTTATCATCAACATCCTTCTTGTCAACATCAACCATTCGGGGATGTTGACAAGAAGAGAGAAACCATGGTGTTAAAGAATTTCGTCGAAAAGTTAGAGGTCGATCAAGAGCGTTAGCAGAACGCAAAGATACAATGATCGTCCTTGATGCACCCTCAGCTTCTAACCAATGTGTTATGTATTATTCTGACCATTAACCGCAATGACCATCTATAAATGACTCAATGTCCCCAAGATGAGGTCACGGAGACCGTTGAATCCTATTACCTCTCAATAATGCAGGTTTTCAATGAGGCTGGGCGCATTTTACTTGAAGTGTCAGGGACTGTAAAGTTACTTTCAGCGATGTGTCCCTTTTTGAACTAAGAGAAACGAAAACGATATGAAAATAGTGGTAGGTTGTGACGGATCTATCCGCGTCCTTTCCTTAATCCTCTTGGGAAATAAATCTTTGGTCTATCAATTCGAGTTTATTCACAATTAACCCTCTGAAGAAGAAACTCGGCTATTCAAATTAGGTCGGCAAATTAGGTCCAGGGTTTCAAGCTAGCAGGAGAGGGAAAGTGAGAAGATAGAATAGATTGCTACTGATCAGGTATTATACCATTTTATTGCATATCTCAGAGATTTGTTAGGTGAAAGAATTAAAGTGACGATTGGTCACTAAAGTTTGTTATTGCTCAGATAATTGGGATAGTAGATTTGATCCAGAAATAAGAGGGTCGATATTTAAAGTCTTCTCATAATTCGCGCATCTCGTTATTAATCCACTTATTGCTTGGATTGAGAACATCTCTGCTCGTTGAAATTACTTCAATTGTGTTGTTAAATTGTGTGAAATGAATAGATTGATTGTTGATATGGCTAGTATTTCTTCCCTTCCTCCCACATCTCTAGGTGGGAATGAGAGCACATATCATTCCTTACAAGGATATCCAACTGGCTTTCATCCTCCACACTCCCTGACAACCAGCATTTATGTTATGGGAAGTAATTTCATTTGATTGCCCTATTTCTCTGATTGTCATGCTGGGTACCTTCACGGTAAGGCGATACGTCGACGAGATTTTATGTCCAGTAAAATTGCCATTCCTGTCAGGATCCCTTGGCTTAATTTCCAATCGGATAGTGCTCAGCCACACATTGTATACTTTTCACTGCCGTAGTACGCTACTGTTTGTCATCACGTTTCTCCAACAATTCATTGATCTACATTTTACTACCAAATTTATGCTCAGTGAAGAACTTTGGTTTTTGATAAGCGGGTGTCTCCACCCCTGTTTGGATAGCGCTGATATAACCCTCCAGTTAAAACACACATGGCAAGCAATCTTGCTGAAGGACATCCGCCAAAACTGTACGGGTGAATGTCCAGGTGGATAACAGCTTACATCATTGCAAAAAGTGGAAAAACACATTACAGATTCATTAACATTCTTTTGCCCTTTTAACTGTATTTTAAGTGGATAAAACATTCTATTCCTTTGATGCAGCTATTTAGTTTTCAATATATGCACTTCAAGTCTGCCAACTTCTTTCTCATTTCCCATGGTGTGTGACTTTTCTATGTTATTCAGTGAATTTGTTTCCAACTGCAGCTTTATCTCTTAACTGCAGAATCTTAGAAATACATTAAATAAATGATCTAGCACTCTTAATAGCTCTGTTAAAAACTTCGGATTCTTTGATGATATTTAGATTTATACAAGTTTTACACATTAAATAGGCAAATGCGCGAATTATGCAGGATTGTATCATCCTGAATTAAAAATGCTCTCCTTCAGTTTTTTGTAGGGCAAGTCGTGTTTAGTTCCAATTTGGGTTTTAAATTAAGAATTCCTTATCGCGTGAAATCTTGGAGGGCTTAGGAACATTGAAAATTAAAACACCTTTAGAAAAAATGTAAGCGAAAATTATATATATATATATATATATATATTAAAGTTTAGGTAATTAGACTCTGAAAAATATAACAAAAGAAACTGATTGTTCAATTTTGTGAGCAGTAATTTCAGAATTAAATGTAATTAAATTGATAAAATTATACTTAAATAAAGAGTACTATTTCCTACAGTAAAAATGTTTTTATTTCTCCTAATTTAATGGAAGAATAGAATATAACATAAATGTACGCTAATGTTGCACATCTGAGTAAGTCAATATGTTTTTGTTGTACTGGTTATGGGGAAAGTGGGGCATATCACATGACAACTCTACTATTTAGATGTCATATACAAGATGATATTTCACTCCTATACATTTATCTATGACTTTTTTGGTAAAAAGAAAACGTGAAAGGTATTGTTGCTTGCAATCTTCTTGTGTGATTGTGTGGTTCTTCGTATGAGATACATTATCAAACAGGAAGCATCGACAAAACCTTGAAAACAGATCAATAGTTTTTTCATTCTTTCAGAATACAGATATTGGAATTATCGGGTTTTTTTTTTGTCTCAGTGGACATGTATCTATACTCTTCTGCTCAAACAAACAATACAAAATCAATGCACAAATTTTGTTGTAATAAGCTTTTATCAATTTTATCTTTTTTCAAAATTTCATATTAAATTAATTCTAGTATAAAATTTAATTATGTCTTACTTTTCAAGGGAAAAAAATTACGCTTGGAAATAAAACAGTAACTGTTTGCATTTCCTTAGGGAAAAAAAGGCTAATTTAAACACTACTTATTAAAAATTTATTATTTACTAGCCATTACCCGCCCGCTTTGCTGGGTATTTCATAATGCTATATGGATGTATACTGCTTATTATATGCATATATGTATATCATTGCTATCTTAGCATTAAGAATTCGATTGTATTAAAAAATATTCTTACAATTCTTGATTTAAAAAAAGTCAGAACTTCCAAATAATAATTTCTAAAATTGAAGTAGAATTATCTTTTACTCTCTCATAACCCCTTCCATACGGAATTTCCACAAAATCCATTTTTAGTGAATCTCTACCAATTAAAATAAATATGCTTGCCTAATTTCAAGCCTAAATCTAATACATCAAAAACGGAATTTTTATTTATCTTGGGAGTTGATTTCTGTAAGACTTTTTCAACAAATCCGTTCAATTCAACAGAGACATACATATCAAGTTTCATTACTGTAGGTCTAGTAGTTCAAAAACGGGTATTTTTTTATCAATACGCCGCAAAAGAATCCCTCTCCCCATAAGAGTCGATTTCCTTAAAATACTTTCTTAGCGAATTTCCATTCAACAAAATTAACACGCTTACTAAATTTCATTACGGTAAATAGTAGTTCGATAACGAACATTTTTTTAAAAAAATAAGTCCCAGCAACTCCCCTCCCCTCTCCCAATAGTAGTCAATTTCCGTAAAATCCGTTATTAGCTAATCTATATTAAAAAAAAAAAACATAAAAAAACCCACTATGCCAACAAAGTTTTAAATCTGTACGTCTAAAAGTTCAAAAATGGTAATATTTATTTTTAACTCCTCTTAAGCCCTCGCAACGACCTTTCAGGTCAATTCTCAAAACACTTTAAGTAGCGGATCTCTACTCCATTGAAGGAACGGAACAACCAAATTTCTAGCATGTAGTTATAATAGTTCAAAAACTGGAATATTTATGTATAATACCCCTTAAGCTCTTGCGACATCCCTTTGAGCTCAATTTTTGTGAAATCTCTTGTGCAGTGAATCTCAACTTTATGAACGGAACAGGCCTACCAAATGTCAAGTTTGTAGGTCCAATAGTTCAAAAATGAGAATATTTATCTATAACAAAGCCCCGCAACTTCCTTAAGGATTCATTTTTTCACCAGTACCTCTTTTGTAGCGAACCTCTAATCCTTGAAAAAGGAACATGGCCTCCCTCCAAATTTCAGGTGTGCGGGTCTAATAGTTCAAAAACAGGGATAAACATCTCTAACGCCCCTTAACCCCCTCAACGCCCCTTAGTGGTCAATTTTACTAACTCAGAAACATTCGCGAGCATGCGTCCAACCATTCCCAAAAATTTTATTGCAATCGGATGAAAGATTTAGAAAGGTATAAGAGACACGAGCACACATATTAATTTTTATTTATATAGATTCATTCACAATTGAAAAATTTGGCTTTAAACAGCAAAACTGAAGCGAAGTAATTTCTGCTTATAAAAATATTTCCCAGTAAAATTCTTTTCTATATTCATTTAGAATTTTTATTGTTTATTAGATCAAATGAAATATTCATGTTACATTTTACTTGCATTATCTCCAAACTCCCTTTAGATTTATTCTAAGAAAAGCATAATTTAGATAAGTACATTTTATTTTGATAATTTACGAAATTAGATAATGCATCAATTCATAATTCAGGTAATTAGATATCGAATATACGAATTTTTCATTCATATTAATACAGTTACTTTATAAACATTTTCGTGAGAGTTTTAATGACAAGAGCATACATTTAACAAAGTAACTAATGTGAATTCAAATTTAAAGCGGGAGTAGTCGCACGAGGCACAGAGTCACTCCAGGCTCACGAAATCTTCAATTCTAAGAAAACTGTTTATTTGTTACCAATGACTCTTTCAATTTACTCCTATATGACAGCCTTCATGGGAACTAAAATGTATTTGTAGCATACTTTATCTATCAGCATATATACTGTCACGCGACCACTTTTGTTCCAAAATATTTTCTATGAACAGGCTAGATTTCCTCCCTGTGGAGACGACTTAGTGATTTTGATTGTTGTGTTGTACATGGTTATATGGTCATTATGGTTTATAAATGTAAATGAATAGATTATAATAAATAAAATGGCCCTCTGCAATCTCTATTGGTGAAAGTTGAAACTGATCAAGCAGGGAAGAGCCTGATGAAATAATGGTTATTAATCATGACAGCGAAAGTAAATTTGAAAAAAGCGCTGAACGTGAAAGGTTTGAGTTTTGAGAGGAAAATTTTCAAATGCTACCTAAAAACCTCCATAAAGAAAGATATGAAGCCACAAGTGTACCATTAGACACACTGCGCCCTGTCAAAAACACAAGCAAGAAAAATTCAACATGCTATTTGTTGATCATCAAAGACCATATAATAACTTGAACAAACAATGACAGTATTGCCTTAAAATATTATCCCTGTAATGTTAGCGAAATTTGTCTGTGATTTGTGTCCTTTATTAAAGTCACGCATATTTGAAACATTTTAGTTTAGTTTTATTGGATTTTTTCTCAAATTAATCCTTAAAAGTAGGCAAGTATACTTTTTCTTAGTTAAATTATTCACTGGATTGCGATTTTTATCGTACACAATAAAAAACATTATAAATAAAGTATTGATGTGATATCGTCACCCCGAGTGCCCATTAAGGTTAATATCGAGTGCTCGCCTTCTCCGGGGTTAAATTAATTCTAAGCATATTTTTATTCACGTAATGATTATTTAAAAGTAATTTAAGTAAATAGAGCAACTATCAACACAAACCACTTCCTCTAATAAGTATTTTTCATTTGTTGCTGTAATCCTCCGGAAACTGACGAAGTCTAACAAAATTCTTTAATTAGAAAAATACCAAGCGAAATTCGGCATAACCTGACTTATACATTATCGAAAAAAACTATTTTACAACCAATATCTAAAACAAATTAAGACAAGCTTTCCTATTTAAGAAATTTTCATGAGAAATTAAAAATCTCTTCTTTTATTTCAATTGTTTCCCAACAGGCTCATGCTATTAATAGTTTTGCTTAAGAAACAAGTTTATATTTTCTTTACATTTAAATAGAATTTTCACAATTGTTCGTGTTTACAGTTATCGCATACATACTCGATTTGTATATAAAATCAACGAATGCCTAAGAAAGTATTCGAAACAGTAAATAATATTTGCCAATTTCCTGTTTAAATTTTGCTTTTCCGAATAACTTACTGAAAAAAAGTCATGCTTGATAATATCAATTGATCATACTTACGAATACATAGTCCTTTCTATTTCGCTTAACTCTTTAATTCCATATTTCTCAATTATACTTTGTTTTTGAACACTAGTGTACATTAAAGTGACAAAAGTAACAGGGTAGGAATATGCATATATCCAGAAGGCAGTAGAATCACTTAAGAAGCATATAAATGGAAAGGGAATTATCCCAAGACTATCATTTCTATACAAATCATTCATATAAAAAGAATTTTCGGAATAAATAATTTGAGCACGATGGGAATTAACAAAATTTGAAAATGGAAGCAGAATAAATCCAGGACTTTTTTGAAGAATGGGGAATTCTGGTTTGAAAATTATTAGTTAATTCAACATTCCCTTCTCTGTGATATATAGAATGAATTTGATAATTAAAATTTTTAGCATTGCCTTTTCTATAATGTATAATGGTAAACTGACCGCGTCTATATGAGGAGAATAATAAATGGCTGATATGTCCGAAAAAATAGTGCAGAGAAATTTCATATTGATGAGATACGGTATTTGAAGCCTACTCGAGTACCTTTAAAAACAACCAGTCATTTGTTGAAGCACATCTACTGGGCTCGCGAACTTATTGGTTGGGCTCTAGATCAGGGATTTTTAAACTGTGGGCCCCGGACACCCGGGTTTCCCATCGCCTCTCTAGGGGCTCCGTGGCGAAGGTCTCACATTTAATGTTTACTTTCCTTCTTTTACAGATTCTGAAAGGCCTTGTGGATAAATTGAAAGGTTTGCCATTCTAGACTAGAGATGATTCAAGTTACCCCAATGAAAAAAAATAATACTAGAACATGTTTTTTTGATCAAGAATATTAATTCAGTTTTTTTTATGTGTGACATCTTCCTCTCGGTTGCTGGATATTTTTTGTGGGAGTGATTTCGTGAAAAGGGACGGAAATGTGTTACAGGAAACCGGGGAAGCGCGCGCTATTTGATTTATTCAATGAGCGTTCGCGGAGGCGGAGAGATGGCTGTAAGATGGTGCCAAATCATTTTGCGTGAGGTTGGTACCACGTCGTACTGTCCGCCAACATAGTGTGTGCATGTGACGAAAAAGAGAAAGGGAAATAGAGAAGGAGAAAACATCAGCTATGCACTTATGTTGTGACTCCTCAAACTTACGCCCCTGCTACCGCCGTACTGCGAGGTCCCAGGGCTTTCTCTGGGGGCCTTAAGCCTGACTGACTGCAAATACATATTTGTGCTTGGGGCCTCAAACCTGACTTTGCAGGGGGCCATAATATTCTCCGTTACGCCACTGTTCCATATGGACATTATTTATCATCAAACAAGTGGACTGAGTATTGTTAGTCAAGATATTGGAGACATATGTGCGGCAGAATGCTTATTTGAAAATGGACCGTGATTTCGCTGGTTGTGTGCATTTCTCCGAATCAAACGGTTCAAAAAATTAAAGATTTTCTGCATTTTGTACTTTTACCATATACCGAAGGTTGTTCTGCTCTTTGAAAAAAACTATCACTTGCTTCCCATGATTTTGAGTGGTGATTTTAACTTAAAACTCTCTCTTCAGTTTGCCAGAAGCTGAGCCACTCATAGCTTATTTGAAAGATGAACTCAAGCTCGAAATGAACACAAATCGAAATGTTTCGACAGCTAACACTGGTATTGTTATTGAGGTTTTCTTTCAAAGGTTTTTAAATACTTCGAAATCACTAGTATATGTGTCATATTTTAATTATGATAAGTCTATTGTTTCCGCTCTTCCCCAAATTGAAAAAGAATAATTATTTTTGATAAAAAATTGCATTACTCCTTGTGTTAATTAAATAAAAGTTTCATTTAAGATATAATTATTTGATAGAAAATTATTTCCAATCATACCCGATAAATTTTTTTTCAGGATTTAAGTTACTATGGCGTATTTACTACGAAAACATGTCAGATGTTACACATCATATACGACTACTTTAAGGCTCTTTTAAAGTTTATTTTACTGCAACTACATAGTCATTAATTACTACAACGTAATATTTTCAAAAAATAGTAGAAACATTGTGCAAAGATTAAGATTTATTCCAGAAGGCTTAGAACTGGAATTGTGACTGCAGACTTCGAATACTACACCTGATATAACAGCACTTGTAAAAGAAAAAATACAGCACCATCTTTACATTAAAATTTTTAACTTATAAAGTTAAGTACATTATTTATTTATTTGAAATTAGTATTTTGCAATATTTTTATAATATAGCTATTTGTTGAATATTTTCTTAAAAGGAAAAAAAAGAAGTGTTCAAAAAGTCTGTGTAAATAACAAAGGCAGTTTTAGGGCCAATGAGGAACCTTTAAATCATAGGTTTTCAGCGTAGGTGATAACGCCCCCTTGTGGACGTTTGAGGCTTTCAGGGGGGCAGTAAAAGACCCAGAGAAAATTAGAGGGCGTTGAGATGGCACGGAGGGGCTTCGGCAAATTAACCAAATGCAGTGTAAAAAAGACTAAAAAAACACGCTGACTATGTACTAACAAAAATAAACTTTAATACTGTTTACCTTATGTTGATTGTATGTATTTAAATGATTTCTATATCACATGTACGAAAATTCATATATTTTGGTAGTTTGGGAAGTGGATGCGTGTGAAAAGCTTTAAGATTACATTACATCCAGACCTGCATTAAACTTAATGATATAGCGCATTTTTTAATATCTGTAGTGCAAGTGTTGTCCTTTGTCTGTGAGCAGTAGGAAAAATGTTTCGTTCAATGCATTTCATTACGTATATTATCCAAGAAACATAATTAAATATGTTAAATATGAATTAACGTGTGTTTCTTTAAAGGCTGAAACTGTCAATTTATATTTATTTTGAAAAAGCAACGGTTTATTATGAGTTACTTCGTATCATCAAAACCCCTGCTTGTCTTTATAACAGTAAGCTAAAAATTTTATTCCACTCTTTTAAATAAAGAAGAAATTGCGTATCTTTCAATTACAACAAAATATATAATGTTACACATTTAAACATATTTGTGGCAATAGCTATTTCAAATTCGCAAGTAAAAAAAATTAGGGTTTTAGAAAAAAAAATTAAAAAAATAAATTCTATTAGTAAAAAATAGAATATATATATATATATATCTTTAAATTTAACTCTTGTTTTCACCATGTATTATGTACATTTTTTTCCTCTAGAGTGGGAGGGGGCGGTATATAGAGAGAAATATTCTCTAGAAAAAGAGGCATCAGTTGGAAAACTATGCTTTGGTTGGGAAACTATGCTTTAAATCATTCAATTATGCAATGAGAGTCGTGGAGGGGTTGTCAAAATCTTGGATGTCAGTGAAGTCAGGCTGATATATAAAGAGAGGGGGGGGGGCGAGGTGATTAAAAGTTAAGAACCACTGCTCTAGATGAATAAAAAACACAACTTAGACGAGTCATGATTGTAATTAACAAGAACTTTTCTAAGGTTCGAGTTAATCACAGTTTGTATGAGATCATAGACATAAGACAACAAGACATTGTGCATGCTGGATGTGGCTCCATAATGGTGTGGATTAATTTTGCATGGCTTGTATTAGGTCCCTTAATAAAATTGCAGAAGTCATTGTTTAGAAACGGTTTTATCTGGATATTTCAAAACCATTTATAGACACTATTGCAATCTATGTACCAAACAATGAAAGGAATTTCAAGGATGACACTGTGTGTCATGTCCCCGGGTCGAAATCTTATGTGACTGACTTAGGTAATTTCAGCAAATAACTTGGCTACCTAGACTGCCAGACACGGATTCCATTAATTGTATATAAAATATGGTTGAAATACCAGTTGGTGATCAAAATCCTACACCAGCAACACTTTTCAAATTATGAATGACGGATGAGGCAGCATATGGCTAAATATTTCTACCGAGGAATTCTGACGATTTGTGTCAATATTACTTCGAATTTCTGAAAAGATCTGGATAAAAGGATATCACACATATTGTGACCTCTTATGACTTTTGGAGTTTTAATGTATGTATTGGCTATCATAAAACTATATTTCAATGGTAAAGAGGGAAAATATCAGTGAACAAGATTGAATTTCTTAAAATTGGAATTAGGATGATTGATTTTCTTAGAGAAATAAAAAAGTAAAGCAAATAATTAAACCTTAGGCAATTCTGATTTTTTATGCTATTTTTTATTTATTTATTTAAAAGTAAATTCTCTATTAAATAAATAAAAGAATAAAGAGTAACACATAAGAGATTAGATGGTTATAGGAATCTCTATAGTAGGTACTAATGAAACAATATACTTCTAAATAATTTAGGAAAATTTGTAGAAGTTTTTATCATGTAAAATAAAAATAAATTTTTATTTCTCTTAAAGTTTCGCAAATAAAATACACTTATTTCAGATTAATTAATTAATTTTTAAACTTAAAATTTGGGGAAAAAATTGTGATTTTATTCAAAAATATTGAAATGATGCAAACGATATCTTCATTAGAACTCAAAAAGATATTTATAAAAATGCTTAGATAGCCTGTTATTGTGCGAGCATCTACAAAATAATTGCATTAATTATTTTGAAAATCATTTTTCTTTTTCTGCAATCATTTGTATTTTGATCAGCAGTTATCAAAGAAATATTTCATTTAATATTATTTTCTAAATCTTTAACTGATGAAATGTGTACCTATTGATAAAGCAATCTGAATATATGTATTTGTTCTAATACTAATATTTGGGATTATTCATATACATTTTTCAATGAAATTATTAAAAAAATAATTTGCCTTAGTCTTTAGTTAAGTCGATGTTACTAGCAATCTTACGAATTTATGCAATTATTTCAAGAAGTTTCAAACACAAATAAAAGTAATACAGAATATACGCGCTTCTTGCAATAATAATGAGCACTAGATCTAACTTGTTTTCCAATGAAGAAAATCAATATGTAAGATACATGAAGTTATTTTGGTAGCAGGCTAATTATGTTGATTTCACATCAAATCATTCTCCAATTCAGAAATACAATTACAATATGTTTGGCTTCTCATGCAAAGAATAATTTTTTTAGGTAGAATCAACTCTTGTTCTAGTCATTACTGAAACAAGCAGGTTTATAACAAGTATATTAATTAAAATTTATTGAAAGGTTCCCCATGCAATTATCCTTACTTTAAACAACATTTCTTTCGGATATGCTTTAAGAGAATTTTGCAATTTATATATATTTAAAATTTAGAATAATCTTAATTATAACTTGGTAATTATTTAAAAATTGCAGTATGAGAAATATTCTTCTTTTAAACTAAAAACTACAGTGTTGTTCAGCATAACTAGTGGATATATTTATATATCCTTGAATGAAAAATTTAGCATCAACACTTTAGCATTATTTTATGCTTGTAGCTAAAATTGTTATTCTTTCTGGCATCATTGTTTAGTAAAATCTTTTAGGAACTAATAAAAGAAATATTGTAAAGCAGATAATTCCTCACTATTTACGAAGGAAAGAAAGTTGTTGAATATTAAAATTGGAGTTATTATTAATATCAAGCATGTAGGCGTTGGTAAAGGTTAAATTAAAAGTAATAAATTTGAGGGTTTGTGGTTCAATAAAGTTTATCTATAGTGCAATTTAAACTAGGTTACAAATTAGAAACACATATCAAAAGCAAAAATGACGCGCAAAGATCCAAAATCTACTGCTTGGACAGTCAGTTACAGTTATTATGACACAAGAGTGGTTCCAAACATATTAGTATGATACAAAACAATACTAAAAACAACTAAATAAATTGGTTAACTAAACAAATAATATAAAAAAAAATCTTCAAATCGATTCCTACTTTCAATGGATGAATAGAAAGTATTTTATTATTGATTGAAAATTTGAGCAAGATATATACACTGCTGGCCACCATAAATGCAACACCAAGAAAGACAAGAGATAGCACAACTAAATTTATTTAGTAGATAACATGTTGACCAGGTATCAAATGATGAAATTTATAGACTTCTGTGAAGTGGGGTTCCTGCCAGAATCAGTAGCCAGAGTAGCCACATTGTTGGAGATCACCGCTGCCACACGCCTCGGCATTGATTCAAAGAGACTTTGGATGTGTTCTTGGGGTACAACAGATCAAGCAGCTTCCACACGTTGCCAAAGTTTATGTGGTGTGGCAGCTGGGGTGTAATATGGGTCAATCGTTGAGCAACCATGGACCACATGTTTTCTATCGATGAAAGATCCGGAGAGCGAGCCGGCCAGGGAAGCAATTCAATCTGGTGATTGACGAAGAACCTTTAAACACGTGTGGTCACGCATTATCCTGTTGAAATATGGCTGTGGCCAAGCCCTGAAGGTAAGGAAGGACAACTGGCTCCAACACCTCGGAGATGTAGCGCTGGCTGTTTAAAGTACTGGCAATGCATACTAGAGGAGTGCGAGAATGATATCCAATACCGCCCCATACCATAATACCTGGTGCAGGACCAGTGTGGCGGTGCATAACGCAGCTGTTCAGCATCCTCTCTCCACGGTGTCTCCAGACTCAAATCCGACCATCGTGGTGTAGCAGACAGATGCATGACTCGTCAGTAAAGACAACTTCATTCCATTCTGCCGTTCGCATCCTTTTTTCACGGCCTCATTGTCGGAAAAGACGTCTGTGGTTCTGCTTCAAGGATAGACCAAGCAATGGACGTCTTGCTGACAGACCACTCTGCTGTAAACGGCGTCCAATGGTACTTACGCGCAGACACTGAATGATGCGTTACAGACTCAATGTGTTGTGCTATGGTTCGTGATGTGACTGAGCGATCCGTCACTGCCATGCACACAATTTTCCTGTCCTCACGTGAAGTGGTGCACTGAGGTGGATGCGATCGACCACGTCGCTCCGTCGTGCCCTCCTGCATTCAACGATCACATATCCGCATTACATTTGTTTGGGTTTGTCCAACACGACTACCAATTTCCCTCAAAGTTAATCCACAGTCTCGGTAGGCCACTATCCTTCCTCTGTCGAACTCGGATACTAGATTAAAAGCTGATCGCTGTTTTCTACGAGACATAACTGATTGTTTTTTTGAAAAAACCACTAGAAAAACAGAGTTGCCGAACTTGATATCGTCTAAATAGAGCTTTGAGGTGGCGCCACAGGCGTGCGTGATGTGTGTATACGCCGAAATTCTAATCATTTGCATATCTCACCTCCGCTAATGCATGTTGTAAATTTCATTTTATTTGCGTGCTTCCTTCAGGTTGTTGAATTTACGGTGGCCAGCAGAGTATATATATATACCCCACTTTTACATAAAATATTTTATATATAAGCTGTCCTAAGTCAGCAATGTTGATAATACTGTAGCATCCATCCTTTTATATTTTTTATATTTAACTCTCTTTTTATATTTCCTTTTAAATTCTGTTGTCTGGTTATCTTGCAATTTCAATTCTTTTCAGTTTTAATCATGTTTATTCATCTCTCTCTTGTAGAGAAATATTGATTATATATATATATATATATATATGGGTGTGTGTGTGTGTGTGTGTGTGTATGGGGAGATAGTGAACTAAAATAGTAGGTATTGAAAAAAGAGCATGATTTGTGTGAGTAACTGCATTGTTGTAACAATGCACACCCGTTTTGGCTAGTTTGTCTGAAAAACCGGTTTCCGACGCCAACTTTTTTCATTGTTTTAACAGTTACATTGTTACAACAAAGGAGACGGGCTTAAATTGGCGTCGAAAACCGTAAATTAATTAATGTAAATTAAATTAATTAATTAATATTTGAAAAGACTGTAGTAACATCAAATGCCCTCCACTACAAGTTTAAAAAAATGTATTTGAACTTGATTGGATTAATAGAAAGTATTTTATTAACGATTGAAAACTTGAACAAGATAAATATATAAATATATAGAGAGAGTGAGCTAATAGTACGATTTGAGAAAGAGAATTTTTTTATATAAATTCATGTTGATTTGTTAGATCGAAATATGAATACTTAAATTAGTTATTATTCTTCAAAACTTTTATAAAAATTTTAATAAACATTAAAATTAATATTAAATTTAATTCTTCTGAAAAATAAACAAAACAGATTGAAAAACTTAAAAAAAATGGATACTATTCAAAAGGAAGATATATTCACCCTTTTAGTATATTCCAAAATTTTTTGACATCATCATTTAAAACAGAGTTATCTATATTTCCATATAGATTTATTTATAAACTTTTATTTCACGGGAAGGATAATGAATGGGTGAAATATTTAAAAGTTTTTAACTCTCCTGTTAAAACAGATCGAGAATCTAGAAAAAAGGTCAAAATAAAATATCTTGATTTCCAATAATAAACACATATTTCACTTTGTTTTGATTAAGAATGTATAATATAAGATCTAATTACATTTCTTTGAAATAAAATTACAGAAATGTGCACAAAATATGCGTTTTAAAACATTAAGAAAAACACATAAAAATAACTATTTAATTACGTTTAGGTCTGTTTCAGATGATATAACTCATTGTTTTATCTTATTTATTTATAGGCTAAGAATTTTTACCTTTATATCTATGCATTTTTGCACACAATGCTTCTTAGAGATAAAATTTGATTAAGAAACATCGATGCAAAGTATGATATTTCCAAAAATTTAAGATTTGCTAATAACAAAATCTAGGAAAGCATCTCTTTAAAATTTTACATCGCAGTAAAATACCCTGTTTTCCTGTTTCTAAATTAAGGAGACATTTCAAAATATCTATACAATAAAAACATACAAAAGAAAGTTTAAAAAATATTTTGTTACTCGAAATGTGTTTTATACGAAGATCGGAGTTTTACAATCACTTGATTAAATATAGAGTTCCGACATCTTTATAGTCTCTTCTTTCGGAATTCATTTCTTTCCACTTCCGAAACGCAGGAAAATGTAATTTTGTCGAAGGATTAGGAATGTATCTGTATTTCTTAGTTTAAATTACTTTCCAAACTCCATTTCAAATAATTTTTTCAGAGTTATGTCATTGCTTTTATTTATTTTCTCTCCTTTCTTTCGTTCTAAATCCCATTTATTTTTATTCACTAACAGTATTAAAAGATCAATGTGTTGAATTTTCGTGTATTAAAATAGACCGAAAAAATTTAATTATATACTTGAAAAATTGAAAAAAAAGTTAATGATTTAGTTATAAACAAATAAAAATAAGCATGCATGAATTTTATTTTTTAAAAAAAATTATCCTTAAAATAAAACAATTTATTGTGGAAAATTCTATTTGATTTTATTTAAAAATATTTGACTTTTTTGCTAAACCCTTAAATAGTTGAGTACTTTTTCGTAACTTATTAAAATGGCTTATTCTAAATCAAAAGCTGTGAAAAAAATATTCACTGCGTTTTTCAACTACTTTTTCAGTTTCCTTTTTTAAATAAGTTTTCTTTCAATTTTCGTCTTTAAAAATGTTTTCTCAAAATACCGATAATTTGTAAGACTTTTTTTTGTTGATTGTTTGATATTTTTCTTTTGAAAGAAAAATATTTCTTCTATTTAGTTTTTACACTCATTTAAATATTCTTTATATTATTATTGCTTATTTTTTCGTGTAATGTGTTTACTCAAAAAAGTATTCACCTGAATTCGTGAGATAAGTTGATGTAAAAAAAAAGTTTAGAGAAAATGTTTTCTTATTAAAGATGTTTTACGAATGGTTTTCTTTTCTTTTTATTCTGTATTATTAGCAAGCGTATGAAAATAAAAAGAAATAGGATTGAAAATGAAAAAAAAAACTTTTTAAAAATGAATGGGGTAATAAAAGTTGTAATTTCATATGAACGTTCTTAAATGCGCAAATTAAAAATTTATAATTAAGCCTACAATTTTAGTTTTAGAATTATAATTTAATGTTTTGATTTTCAACAACTTAACACTAATTACATATGCCTAATCATTTTTATAAGTATTTTTAATTATCTAGTAAAACAGTTCTATTTCTGGAAAGTCAAAATTTACAGTTATATTTTCTAAAAATGAAACTAATTCACTTTTCATCATTGAATAAGTAAACTGTAATAATCATTTGTGTAGAAAATTGTAGAGTACATGTGATTGAAAATACTACTATTAAAAATTATCATTTGCATAGTAAATATATATTTTCTCTTAAATCAAACATGAACAAATAAAATGAAAGAGTATAACTGATTTTTGGAAAAAAACATTAATGTAATTGAAAAGTTAGTTTTATAATATATTTACCGTAGTAAATTAAATTATACAGTTGAGGAAAGATAACCATTTAATTTGCCTATGTTTTCGACAAATATTTTACGTTTCTACTTCATTCGAATGTTTTCTTTTACTTTCTACTGTTGCCTGTGTTTTTTTTACAAATGTTACATTTTCTTAAAAAGTAATGGTTATTTTTTCTAAAAATAAACATTTATATATTATTACGCTATTGAGAGTTTGAATTTAGACATTTAAGTCAACAATATGAATTTATTTTAGATACATTTGTATCTTTTTATTGACATTCTTTAGAATTCCTTTTAATGTTTACAATTGTATCTTGATTTGTTTGAGAATACAGTAGATATTTAGATGTAAGCACTCCTCCACTTTCACATATATTTGATTCCAGAATTGTGTGCAAAAGTTGAAATATGCAAGTTTAGAGCAATGTTAATAAAACATAATTTCTAAAATAATTTTAATTATATGCATTCTAAATAAATATAGTTTTATCTTCTTTATAATTAGTACCTGATACTCTTTCTTTATGGATTTATTGAAAAATATGCTTGAATTTTGATATTTATTTCTTTTCTTGATAAAAATATTTGTTACACGCTTTTCTTGCAAAGGCTAAATATTTTCTTTTATGTTTACTTTTTTTTCTTTGAAAATCAAAAATAAACAAACAGTTTATAATGAAAATGTTTGGTGTATTTTAATGTCAAAGTTATGAAAAATAATTCTCCCTTGTATTTATTAATAACTACCTAATATTTAAAAGTACAGCAGAACGTCATTTATCCGAACGTTTATTATCCAGAGCGTCAAATATCCGGACCAAAGTCCGGATACGTTTTCGAACAGTGCGATGCTCAACAGTTGTTTCGCGTGAGGCCAAAAGTGACGGGAAAACCCAAGGTGAGGGATATTTGGGGAATTTCAGTTGCGTGATTTGGTAAACATCTGCACGACAAAATTAGGTCAGTTTGTTTTCAAGTAACGGGGTGTATACATGCTCTTTTGTTGAGTTTCGTTGATGTAGAAACCAGGATGGCAGACGATGCAGAAAACTGGATTTCAAATGCTAAATTATGACGAGATTGTGACTTCTGTGGAAGAGAAATCCGACCCTGTTGCGATGAAACGGATGAAGACGAGGACAACAACAGCAGCGAAAGTAGCAAGGGTTCATCGAATGCTAACACGTTTCTGCGTTTAAGACAGCTATGGAGTGGTACGAACAACAGTCATAATGCTGTCCTACTCAACTACTGCTGCTCTAGAGAATCAGAGACATTGCAGCGAAAAAACGAATGTGTACAATGGTACAGCAAAAAATAAGTGATTATTTGCCACAAAAAATGCGACATTTTGCACTGATTTTGCTTTTTCTTTAAGCACGTTTATCGCATGTGATGATTTTCAATATTCGTATAGTGTTCAGCTTCATATAATGCATGGATCGCATTCGATTTTCCGTTATCAGAACAATCACGGATCCGGACGGTGTCCGGTCCTATTTGATTCAGATAAACGACGTTCTACTGTAATGCAAAATTTATAAACAATAACAAACTGTATGAAAATGTAACGTGGAAAACTTTATTTATAGATTTGTTTAATTGTGTTTTTATTCAATGCATTAATAAAGATGAAACTATAAATGAGTATTACGTCAGTAATGGGTAGGATTCGGGTTCTTCTACTAATCCTCTTGGAAAAAATATTCTTTAACTGTGATTTTAGTTTAAAAACCGCTTTCCATAGAGATAACTTGATTTTATGCAAATGTAACAACTATTTAAATGTCTGTCGTTGAGTATGTGAGGTTAATGGTTAATCGTTGATCGTAAAGCAAGAAATCCAAGTGTTAGGAAAAGGTGAGCAACGACTGGGTGGCCGCGCGTCTTGGGATTAATAGTCTACGTAGAATCCACCAGGAATTGTGGAAATATACACCTTGGAGCTGACCGAGCTATCAGGATTCGAGAGGAATAGTAACAAGAAGCTTCACGGGAAGATAAGTGAATTTAAATAATCTAGAACATAGGTTCTCAACGTGGGTGATAACATCCCCTTGTGAGCGTTTGAGATTTTCAGGGGGGGGGAATAAAAAACCCAGAGAAAATTAAGGGGCGTTGAGATGACATGAAGGGGCTTGAGCAGACTAACCAAATATAGTCTTAAAAAAGAGTAAAAAAAACACGCTGATTATGTACTAACAAAAGTAAACTTTAATACTGTTTACTTATGTTGATTGTATGTATTTAAATCATTTCTATATCACATGTACGAAAATTCACATACTTCGGGAGTTCGGGATGTGGATGTGTTAATAACTTACACTACATTCAGCCCTAAATTAAGTTGAATTATATCGTGCATTTTAATTTCTGTATTGCACGTGTTGTCTTTGTCTGTGAGCAGTAGGATAAATGTTTCGTCCACTGCATCTCATTGCGTATATTACCCAAGTAACACAATTAAATATGTTAACCAGGAATTAACGTGATTCGTTAAAGGTTGAAACTGTCTATTTAAATTTATTTCTAAAGCACTAATTTATTATGAATTACTTCGTATCATCAAAACCCCTGACTGTCGCTTTATAACAGGTAAGCTACAACTTTTATTCCACTCTTTTAAATGAAGAAGAAATTCAGTAGCGTTTGAATTTTAACAATATCCTATCGATGACTAAACTATATAATATTACACATTTAATTACATTTGTGGCAATAGTTATTTCAGTTTCTCAAGCAAGAAAATTGTGGCTTTAGAAAAAAATTGAATTGAAAATTATATTCTATTAGTTATAGGATATTTTTTAAAACTTAACTCTTGTTTTCACCATGTATTATGTACACTCTTATTTCTCTAGATTGGGAAGGGCGGTATATAAATATTTACTAGAAAAGAGGGTGCTAGTTCAAAAAAGGTTGGGAACCTATGATCTAGAATATCTGAATAGGGCTTAGGATTTCAGATTGATCCCAGAGTTAAGTTATAAAATTGTACGTTTCATAAAGTGTTAAAGATAGAATAAAAGTAGCTATTTCTAAGATCATATGTCTACTTCTTCCACGAACCCTCTTACACCCGCAACCTTCGGGCCATGACACGTCAATAAAAGTTCAATTTTTATGTGCTCATTAGCTAAAGTGAGATTAATTTCAAGTATAATATTTTATTTCTTTTCTTAAACTCAATATCACATATTAACGTAATTTTGCAATTATTCCAATTATTCTGTTATTTTACATTCAGAAAAAATAGCTTAATTGGGAATTTATTTAGGAAGCGCACTGGTGTTTGAAGTGTGGACAATTGAAAAAGAGAAATTGAAATCCAAAATAAAGTCAAATTAAAAGAGTTTCAAAGACAAAATGCCTTTACTAGTTCACTTTATGGACAGTCTCAAGAAGAGTTATGTTGTCTATTTCGAGGCATGAATAAAAAATATTTCATCCATGTCAAAGTCTCTTTGTAGTACTTACATATAGTCCACAAGAACGTTGACATTGATATATGAAGCAGTGGTCCGTTTGTGCTTTGTGAGATGGTTGCTTTCCATCATATTGTGTATTGGATGTTATATAAAAAAATAAGTTTAAGTACCTGACTTTTTGAAATTGTATTCAAAATTATTTTTTTCTGTTATTCCTGATATCCTAAAAGGGTACCTAGAAAAGAGATATGTTTTGATCAAACAAAACTTGTCTCTATTATTTAAATGTATTTTTGGAAATTACACATGTAGTATTTTACAAAGTTGTTAAGGAGAAAACGAGTTAATAAGAAAAAATGCATCTTCAGAAAGGGGCTGTTATTTTTCTTTTAGTACGTGTACATTAACGTCGCAACATAAAGCAGCACGAGGGCTTTTGTGGTTATCAATTTCTTCATTTCAAACCACCATTAAGTGAAGAGGACTACACTTGAACTGACATCCTCCTCTCCGAATTTCCACACAATGCCAACGGGATGACACACAGCCTCGACAGATTTGAAGTGAATTAGCCGCCCCTCTACACGGCGCATCTCTTTAATGGCATTAGGCTCGATCTCTTGAAATTCTGGC